>MQRK01254223.1:0-11846 GCA_001938485.1 Girardia tigrina
AGGGTATTATAAAGGCTTATTTCATAGACTTTGAATATGTCTCCCAATTTGAAATTCACAGATCAGGGTTTAAATATCCAGGACACTTGATTGACAGCATGTACACAAACCAACAGATAGATCACAACAATAAGGTTACATTTGACAAATTATGTACAAAAGCAGTAGTTAAGAAAGGACTAAAGGAAGAAAAAATTTAAGAGTAGAAACAAATTATCAAAATACAAAATTCTGAAGGATTTAAAGCATTTAAGAAGAGTATTTGCAAGAATATATGTAGTGTCAAAGTGGTTTCAATGATATCCAAAGTCCACATCTTCCTATCAAATAAATCGAAAACGATTTGTGGATTTCAAAATAATATAGTTTATAAATTTAATTTTCACGGGTGTACAATCTCGTACATTGAAAAGACAAATCGTCATCTCAAAACCCGGATTAGTGAGCATTCACAATCGAATCAATCGAGTAAGGTTCTTGATCAATGGTTACATTGTAAAAATATAATCTCTTCTCTTTGAAAGGATGAAATTTCTATTTTATAGAAGGGCTTTATGTGATGCAGTTTTGTGAATTATTTTTAATAAGACACAAAATGTCATTAATTTATATTCAAAGTAAGGCTGTCTCAATTCCTAAAGTCTTTAAATAAAAAATAAAAAATTTTGCTTCTAATATCCAAAATATTTCTTTAAAAATTAAATATGTAATGAAAAATCACCCATTAATTTATTTTATTATCATAAATATTAAATTATAATTAATGATGATGGGAAATCAAATTGCAAAACATATACAAAAACAATCTTTTAAAAAAGCTTTAAAAATATTTTTAAAAATATATATATATACACACACACACATATATATATATATGACAAAAATAAAACTTGGATAAGAAATTGATAGGTTTTTGTATTTCAAAGGTCTTATTTCTGGAAATTATTAGTATTCCCTCTATAATATGAAAAATAAAAATAAAGTCAAAAAGCCTACTTGTTCATTATGGCAGACCATTGTTTGTTCATTTGTTCAAGATTGTTCTCCAATTCCTGTGAGTTGTGATTTGGATATGAATTCGTCAATTCATATGACATTGACTGATATTCATTCATCGTTTGCTGCCAGTTTGGAATGCCTGTTTTTACAACCTTAACATTTTTGTCAAAAATGAAGTAAATTTATATTTAATAAAAATTATATTACATCAAGGATTTTTTGATTTCTAGAACTCAGTCCTTCGGTAAGAAGTTTGTTAAGTTTTTCTTCAGATTCTTCCATCCATTGCCGCAGGGATATCTCACTCTCATCCAGCTTCTCTTTCAATTGATGCATATTTAAGAGCTCATTTTCTCTTTCTTTCAATTTTATTTTTGTACTGTTCCATAATCGATCTACTTTTTCCACTAAAAATTTCAAAATAACAGTAAAAATATTATCTAACCATAAATATATATTTTAAATTTTTTATCTTGCAAATTATCCCTTTAGATAAACATTTGTGTCTATATTAAATATTAAATGAATAACAAAATTATAGTACATGTTTATAATTTTTATTAAGGAAAATGTGACAAATCCTTTTTTCATAAAATTAATATAAACTGAGTTAATAAGTATTAATATATATTTTATAACCTCATATTTTTTACAGTTATTTAAAGTTAAAAATATATTTAAATAATAATATTAATTCTATTAAATTCGTGCTTAAAAAAAATATCTTATCAAAAAAATATTTTTTCTTGTAACCCAAATTCAAGATTCAGATCCAAAAAGTAAGAAAATATTTAACTATAAATAATATTATAATTAAATTATACAAAGTTGATTTTGGATACACCTGCCAAATTGATATTCAATGATATACTAATAAATAATTATAAATTATATATTTTGGTAATTTAGTTATTGTAGTTTTTTAAAATTAAAATTTTGAATTTTAAATTTGTAATTACGTTTTACAATTTTTGATAATACATAATTGTTTAAAATAATTATTTCATATTTATAAATAATTAATTTTTATTTGAAATTTTAATGAAATATTTAAAATATTTTACTAAAGTAAATTATTGCAATATTATTTTTGAATAGATGATAATATTCATATTAATTGTTATAATAAATATAAAAAAGGTTATGATGGCAGAAATGATTCAATTTGCTTAGGTTTCAGTTATTCTACAAGTCTTATAAAAATATCTTTGAACAGAAATATTATTATTCCATTTTCAATATACTATTTAATAAAATATTTTTTTACAGTTATTTAAATTTTATTATAAATATTCCAAAATCTATATAAAAAGAATAAAAATAAAAGGGCACATTTCAAGATAACAATCCCATCACCATGTCAATCTACACAATGTATAAATTAACAAATTATATGGGACTATAAAATAAATTAAAAAACATTTTACAAATAAATCATTGTATTATAATAAATTTATTTCATCTTTCCTAAAAAATAATTAAAAATACAATAAACACGATCAATTCCATGATCGCAAACCAGACATTGGCAGCTATCATTGCAGTTTGAGAAAAAGACTCTATCGTTCCCTACTTAAAAAGGTGATGGAAATAAAAATTCTCACACTCAATATTATCCACTTAATTTTAGCCTTCACATCAAACCCAAAACAATCCGAAATCTCATCGATTCAATTCGACTTATTTGTCTGACAAAATGACAATCTGAAAGAATATAGTGCATCAACTGTATTATGTTTGTGGCTTATGACATTCAGTATATACATTCGGTCAATGCAAGACAATCAATACTGATAGAATACATTTTATTTGAATTTCTTCGTTCTTTTCTAATCCTTCAACAAATTATTGATTTTATGGTCGAAATATTATATGGGACTGTATAGTATTAAAAAAAACATTTTTACCAATTAATTTATTTCATTTTCCTGAAAAAAGGAAGAATACACTAAACGCTATCAATTCATTCTCGCAAACCAACCATTGACAGATATCGATTACCATTGAGAAACGGTAGGTTTACTCTATCGTTATATCTATCGATTATATTTTATTAAAGTGACTTTATTATTCTTGTTATAAAATTATTATGTCTAAAATAATATAAAATAACTGTTTAAAGTTAATAAAAAATCTTTTACTGACAAATGTATAAATAAATATTAAGTAAATTAAAATAGATTGAATCTCACCATCATTCATTGTTAAAATGTCGTATGGAAAATTCCAAATGAATTAGTTTCTTTAAAATAATTTCTAATTCCCAAAAATAAAAAATAAGAAAAAAAAGATAAAAATCGTTGAAATAGAAATATGACGCCCACAATTTTCGTTGTACTATCTCAGAACCACAGAATCTATCCTTCATAAATTCCAATTATTCCATCGAAGAACAGATAGAAATTCCAGTAACAAAAAAATTCCCATTTTAGAATCGAAAGTTTTTTTAACATAAAGTAAATTTAATGTAGAATTAGTAAATTTGTTTATTTGCCCATTGAAGATTGGCTGCATCTACCACTCGGCAAAGGCCAAACAAATCCCTAAACAAATATGTCCAACACAGTTATAAACAAAATACTTATCATAGATAAAGAGGCATCAGAAGGATAAACAGTCGAATTTTCGGTGGAAAAAACTTATTTTAACCAATGACCTATAGGCAATATTTATAGGCAATAATATTTAATGTTCTGATTGACGAAAATTAAGTAAAAATACAATCCAAAATTTGTATGAATAATCAGAAATATTATTTATTTATTTTATTGCATATGAAAAAAATTTAATAGTAGTACAATACATCGACAGAAAACATTTTGAATATATTTATAAATAACCGTTAAATTTAAAAATATAAAAAACAATATTAATTTTATTTCATTTTTCAGTGATATTAATATTAATTAATTAAAAGTAAAAAAATAATGAAGAAGTATAACATTTATTTCCAGTCGATTTTCCTAAGCAAAATAAATCAGAGGAGAAAATATTTCTTAAGAATTTTGGGACGATTGGAAGACGTTTTAGAGAGACGTTTAGTATAGGTTTTGTTATGTTTTCTTGAACCTAAATTATTTTATGTTTAACCCTTTGAACCCTAAGACTTTCATTGTATAGGTACCATATCCCTGAGTAATTTTTGATCAAAAAATAATATTTGACTAAATGCAATTTCGATCAAAAATATCGAACTGAGTTCATGTTTGAGCAAGTTCTTGGTTATAACGATAAATATGGAGGCCGGTAAATCGGCCATTAGGGTATATGTCTCACCAAATCTGGCCGGTTTATCGGTCTTTAGGGTTCAAAGGGTTAATCTAAATTATTCAAATTCATCTAAATATTAAAAAAGACATTATAAATTTTTCATATGGCCGAACATATTTTAAAATGTAAAAAAATCGAAGAAAGTGATTTTCAAATTCTGTGCAATTGATTTAAAATTTATTAGAGAAACGTAATAAGATCGATGGATCAGAAAATTTATATTCAAGCTTCATACTCAACCTTTCTATTATATATTTTCAAGTATAACCTTGTTGACACGATTAATTACATAAACAACGCAATGTTAATTTAGTCTGAAGATGTCGGGTAATCCGCCAAAATGAATAACTAAAATGAATGTAGCTCAATATTTTTAATGATATCAAATGATCATTGTTTTTTAAATGTCTCTATATTGTTCATTTTCTTCTCTTTTCTCATTAATCATGTTGTGAACGAATGTTCAGGTTTTTTTAATATTTCTTTTGTTTGCCTATTTGCATTTGAAGTGACATGCGTTATCTTGTTTAAGTATAAATATCAATATTTTCCTATTCATTTCGCTTCAAACGATATTCTAAATGAAAATATTATCATCAAATAAAATTTCAACAACAGCTCCGGAAAAATTGAGAAACGGGTTCTGTAGTCAAGGATATTGGAAGACAATTTATTGTTCATGTTCTTTATATTTTATAAATATTCCGTCGGTTTAGCCGAATGGAAAATAAGAAATGAAATAAAAGATGCAACTTAAAAAATATAACATGATTTTAAATTATATTTATCATGATAAATATAATCCTTATCATTAACTTGATAAATTTTGTTAATTACAAATAGGATTTTCCTTTAATTTAGAAAAAATATTTAAATTGAAGAACGATTTCTTATTCAACATGGTAAAAGAGGATCAATGAATTTTAGGATTATTGGTAAACCATTATCCCTAACATTGTTTTAATTATGATACTGAAATATGATTGGATGAAATACTTTGCACGTTTAAACAATCTCTTATTTTCTACAAAAAATTGATTTTATACGTCAAAATTATTTAAAATTGTTTTTGCACTATTGAAATTGAAACTATTTATATTTTTTTAATATTTTTAATATCTTATTTAACAAGATAGTTTATTAAATTATACCAACGATATATAATTAAAATTTTCAAAGGAAGAATAAAATAGGAGTTTTAAAAGGTAAATAATTTTAAAAATTAATGCATAAGTCAAATTATTTAACGGTTTTCAAATTTTCTGATATTAAAAAAATATTTTGAATATCAATTCAATAAATTTACCGATTTCAGTATTAATTAATGAGTTAATTATTATTTGAATGAAGTTGATTTATCATTCAATGGCAAACTTTAATATTTAATTTAATCAAAAGAAATTCTCAAAATCGCCATAATGAGAACAAATAAATTTTTCCTTTTCGTTTTGAATGAAACTTTGATTATCAATTTTGGAAGAAAATAAAAAAAATCGGTATTACTTTTATTATTTATTTATTTTTGTTTGTTTTTTTGATAAATATAACAAAAATATAAAAATAATATAACGTCAATAATAATGTACATTATTATTTATATTATTTTTCACTTATAATAAAAAAATAGTAGTATTTAAATGTGATATATTATTGTGTATTATTTTAGAATGTCAGTTGTTTCAGAAGAGCACTTCTCTTAACCTTTGATTCTTATACTTCAGATCAACGGACAGTCTTTCCAAAATGGGATATACACCAAATTTGCGTGTGAGAATAAAAAATTTAAAATCATTAGAACAACGAAACCTCAATTGTAGAAAAGTAAAAAAAAATATTATATTACATTTTGTTAATCTGTTTTGGATTTGGAAAGGGGCAAGACCAAGGAAAATATTAAAAGAGTACTGGAAATTGTGAGAGAATACAATTTATTCGTGATTTGTTCACAATTTCTTACTGGTAAAATGTGTAACTATCATTTCAACTGTTAACCTTTCGATTTGCAATAGTTTGAAAACAGGTGAAAATATTTTGGAAAACATCATTCTGGAAAATGAAACACAAATCAGTACTTATGTTCCTGAAAGAAAACGGAATTATCCTGGGTGGAGACTTTTCATGAATGTTTACCCTGTTGAATTTCCCACAAGCGTAAATTAATGTTGATTGTATTAGGTTGGCAACTAAGTAATTATCGATTTGTTCAATGTAATAAAAAAAAGAGTTTTTTTACTTGGAATGGACTTTAATTGATGGTATATTTTCCATTTCTTTCGATAACCTTTTGCCACCTATCTGAAAACTTAAAAATTCTACGCTCGTAGGAAGTATGATCCTTTTTCGCAAAACTCAGTTAAATGAGATTTTATTGCGTTATAATCATTGAAAGTTTTACTTAGAAGGGAGTTGTTTAGAGATTGAAATAAGCAACATCGATATCCGTCAAATTCTGCCGATTAGTTAAATATGTGTGAGGCCTAGAATTATCTACCGTCTTAAATCGAAGAAAACACGTAGGCGTTGTATTCGACATAAACAAAAAAATCATTATTTGTAAAATGAGAAATTTTCCTCGAATAAAACGCCTATTCAATCAGAACGCCTATGCATTCTAATCGAGTTATACATTGAGTTTATTTAAGGAAATTAATATATATTTGTAAATATAGGGTTTTCCCCCATACTAGAATTTTTTTCTCACATTTTTGAACCGAATTTTAAATTGATTTTTAAATTGATGTTTTTATTAGAATTAATTGTATAAAAATTGTTTTTTTTATTATTTACACTACAATTTTTTTTTGATAAATAATACAGTTTCTCTCGAATATTACGCCCTTAGCTCTATATTCGAATTGTGTGCTCAGTATGCGTACTATTCGAACACAACACATAGGCGTTTTTTTCGAGGTAAGACGGTAGTAGAATATGACACCTTTACGATTAACCAATGGTTGCTTTTTCTTGACCGCTGCATTCAATTTGTCTGCATTCAATTATTCTGAGATACTTAGCCAGTTTCAAGCGATGGTTCAAATTAAAAAGTATATCACACAAAACGGTCCCATCAGCACGTACCTTGAAACAATAACGAAAGAGAAAGAATGTGGGGCTTTGAAGTATTTCACCATTAACTATATAGTCCAGATTTGGTTTTTTAAAACCCTCAAAAAGAGTCATATAAGCCATTATTTTGTTACTTCAACAGAACTGAAAGAGTTAGTAAAAGATAGTTTTGGTCCAATGTTCCTGAATTTCTTTGATGAAATATTAGATAACCTCATTCAAAATTGGCGAGCAACAAGGCTCATATTTTTTAGAAAAGAATCTCCATTGTACTTTAATTCTGTAATTTCATTTCGTTGCAATTTTCCTTGTCAATTCTAAAGAATTATCGTCCGCAATACGTCATATGTTTTCTACGGTGAGCCTATGATGATACTTAATTTTCAAAACTGCAACAGCTAAAAATATTGTTTCCCATGTATTTTGTAGTTGATGTAACGACAGTGGACAGGCTTTTTTACACATGTTTAGAATCAAAATATAGTTTGATATTTAAAATTTTTTTAGTATACTTTAGTTTAATTTATCTAATAAACCAGAATGGTTAAAAAATCAAAATTTATTAGACCGCCACCCTTCAACCAAGTATTTCGTTAGGTGTTGAATTCTGAAGCGACCTGTAAATTTTATGAAGAAAAATGGGGACACAGGAAAAGATTCTTCGGAAAAACTGTTTGCTATACAATTGGTATTAAAACGATGAGCAACGGTGAAAGACATTTTGAGAGTTGTGAAAACAGTTCCGGTTGTAATAAGCAATGTTGTAGTTACGGTTATTCTTTAAATGTACATTAATAATATTTATTAACCCTTTCCTGTCTGAATAAAGAATTAAATTGGCATCCTTAAATCACTTTTGCAACTTTGAAATGATAAAAACAAAATGGCGTTTGATAAAACATGTGTAAGAATAATTTGTATATTCGTCTATTGATCAGAAATAAAAATATTATTTGCATTTTGCCATAGATGCCTATAAAATATTAAAACGAAACATGATTCCATATGACATCAATAGCCAGGAAAGGGTTAACCAAATTGATTAAAGCTTCTCATTATAATTTTATATATAAGTATTAATAAAGTTATTAAAGTATTTTAACCGGTTAGGATAAATTTTCATAAATTGACAACAAGCAATTATTCTAAAATTGTATTATTTCCGAAGGTGGGTTGGAAAGATCTTAACACCTGTTAGAGGGTACAGATGAGTATGAATAAGCAGGTCGATTAACAGAGGAAATGATAAATTTAGTAGTGAATAATTACTAAAGTTGTATTCATTAAAATAGTGTCCGGAAAAAGTATTACCATTATTCTACTAGTTTAAGAGTCCGGTTTCGATCGACTGGACACGATTAGCAATTCTACCAACAGAATTGATCTTATAATCACATTATTTCAATAAAAGATCCGATCATTATACATTATTAATGAGAGATTGGCGAGACAACAAATAAAAACAATTCTACATAAAATTTGTTACAAATTTGCCAAATATAGAAAAGATATGGTAGTATGATCAAATTTTTAAAATATTTTTTTTGTAAAGAAAAATGAAATTTTTAAAAAAATTTAAAAAATTATACTTTAAAAACATTTCATTATCAAGATAGAATTAATTAATTAATTTATAGTCTATTGATAAACAATGAGGTCTCTTTTTTCAATGAAAGAATTTTAATAAATTAGAGAAATCCCATTAAAGCAAAGCCCAAAAGAGAGCGGTAAAGCTCAACTGGATAATTGTTACCGCAATAGTGGCTAACGTTCCGTAGCAAAAGGTTGACTTTATTATCACTATCAATTAAAGGAGAAAAACTATAACAGCCTCATTTACATTTCAATGATAGTTATTAATTTTAACGAGAATTTATCTGAAAAAAAATTTTCCGATTGGAAACAAAAAGATGAAAGGAAACTTTTATATATATGTAATAACTAATAATAAGACTAATATAATCGCACTCACTAGAATTATCAAAATTATCATAATTATTTTCATTATCACTGGGAGAATTATTTTCCAAATAGTCGTTTTCTCCTTCTTCCTCTTCAATTAACGTCGGAGTTTCCCGGTCAGGCATAATGATTCTAATTTCCTCAAAATACGAATCAATTTCCTGATAGTCCGGAGCGACCCTCATCGGTTCGGACGTACAGGACGGAGAACAGGACAAATTGTCTATTTCTTCACAAGAATTTGTTAGTTTATGACATGGTCCCGGCAACTTAATTGGAGAGTCTTTTTGACAGATTCGATTTTCAGTTGGAACACTTTTACTTATTTCTTTTTCAACAACATTCGTTAACGATTTATGATCATCATCGGGACTTTCCACCACAAAATCCGAAACGACTTGTCGAATATTCGTAAAAACCCGTGAAACGGGAGAAAAAAATTGCATGATTGAATATTGGAATAGGAAATCCTTAACAGCCGATCAAACCCGTGTCATTAGGGTAAGGAAAAAATTAAATAAATGAAAGAGGAAAAATAGCTTAATAAACTGTCCAAATGAACGTTAAACTCGGTTATCAATTGTTCACAATTCATTTATCAACAGTTGGGCGAATGAAAAAGAATCTGAAGCAAACCGAAGATGATGGTCCGAGAAAACCGGGGGGATAAAACTGGTGCACTGGATCAAGTTTGTAAAACATTTATTGACCGCTTAATTTCTATCGTCAATTTTGTTTAGTTTACTGGATTAATTGAGGAAAGACTTTTGTGAGCTTAGGAAAATATTAATCGACATCGCCTATTCAAGTCAGTATTTAGAAAACACATTGTTCAAGTCTGCCTCTATTCTCGTCCCCACTTGTTCTATTCTACGATTTGTAGAGATGGGGATAGAAGGAGGATGTGTCCGTGTGTCTGTGATTCCAGTATGCCTTCTGTAATGCCTTCGTGTGTGTCTTCTCGCATGTGTGTTATTTGTATGTATATGTGTGCTTTCTTTTATCAATATTAATAATATATTTTTTATTATTTTATTTATTTATTTATTTATTTTTGTAAATTGTTAGAACATTGACTTTAGAAACTTATAATTATCATAATAATAACATATAAAAATACCAACAATAAATATTATATTATTATTAAACAAAATTTATAAAAAATACCTGTTTCAGAAAAAGTCAAATCGGAAATCAAATTTGAATGAGTCGATTTGTTCTCTAAAATCGATTGGAGAATGAATTTATGTTCCTCCAGTCTCGAATCAAATGCCTACAAGCATCAGCAGAAATTTAATTAATTAATTAATATTTTAGAAAATAAAATTATCAAAAAAATATTTTATTACCGTTAATTAATTCGTAATTTCATAATTTATATAATATATGAAATTTAGAACAACCACAAATAAAATAATAATAATAATAATAATAATAATAATAATAATAATAATAATAATAACAATAATAATATTCGATTGTTTACTTTGAGAGAAATTTATGAATTTTTGTTAAATAAATATAATTCGTGTTTTGTTTGATTAAAGAAAAAAAAATTTCATGAAGTTATAAAATTTATAATGTCTTTTTACGATTAAAAATATTACTTGTTCAGAAGACGACAATCTTTAATACTCGATGCTATCCTTTCCAGTTACCCTTGTTGAGTACGAATTATTAAATATTTCCAACAAAATTGCTTCTTTAGTGCCAATATTTCTGATCAAATACAGAAGAAATGACAGACAATGTTATATTTATGATGCCCCAGGTACATATTATTAAACGTTGTATGTTCTATTTCAATGCGTTCTTATCTGTCTAGAAATAATACAGAGATAGACAATGATGAAAAAAAATTATTTGCCACAAATCATAATTTAGAGTGTCATTTTAGAAACTATTTGACGTTAAAATTTAACTTTATTTGTTTAATTAAGAACGCCGTTAAAATCAAATTTTATTGTCGCAATATATTTCGATGGATTTTCCACCATCTTCAGGCTGAATTAACAACAATTTCGCTGTCTTATATATAGCAAATTAGAATTTCCATTAGATAATTTATCGGGTTTTAATTTGTCTTTACCATCATTTTCTTTATTCATTAATTTATCTATCGTCTCATATAGTTAATTTCTCTAAAAATGATTTCGAATAGCCATTTTTCTGCAATAGTTCTGTTAGTTTATCTATGCTTGCATCTGCTTTTTCATATGTTGATGATAGAGACCAACACCTAAATAACAAACCTTTTATCATACTTCTATTATACTTAGGTTCACAGAAGCTTTTAGTAGTAGTATATAGCCCTGTATCTGTTTTCTTTCTATAAATCTGTCTCGTAACAACTCCCTTTTCTCTCAATTAACTTGTTTCTATCAATTTATTTGTTTCGTTATTGCTAGTGGAGGTTATTCAAAGTATCCTTTGTAAAGGTCTTTTATTAGGTGTACAAGTATGAAATGCGGATTAAATTTTGAAAAGAAATACGTTAAAAACAAAAGAACGATAAAAAAAGCTTTATTCAAAATATGCTCCATTACTAA
>MQRK01254223.1:14381-98477 GCA_001938485.1 Girardia tigrina
TACGTAGCAGACGAATGAGTATTAATTTGTGATTTTTTTTGACATTGCTTGTTAGTTTGGGTTTTTTTTGAAATTTACGTTTATATGTAGAACTAGTTATATTTGAACTTAAAGGGAAGTAAGTTCTGAATTTAAGATTAAGTTGTTATGTGTACTAATTAAGTACACTAAAAGAGTTGTGTTAAAAAAACTTAAACTCATTTCAGGAAACTTTTATGCATCTTTTAGCGTATATTAAATAAAGTTTTGAGGAATCCATAAACTTGTTAGGAGTGCATCATAGTGTTTTTGGTCCCTTCATAAAGTCCCTTATTTTCTATCATTTTTCATAATATCCTGTTGCATTAAAAAGAAAATTATACATAGAATAAATAACCAATTCTTTATATTAAATTTTTATTAATAAATTAATATATTTTGTGAGAGATTATGAAAGAGATCTATCACTATGTTCATACTTGAAATAAAAATTATAAAAAAAAGTCTTACTCAAATAATTAAAAAATAGTGGCATTTTATTTGTGAACACATAAAAACACATTTTAAAAAACATTTTTATTATCAAAGACAATTAATTTCAGCGGTACAACCGTCATCGTCATGCCATAAAGAAAATAGGAATTCTAGACCGGATTATTGAAAAAAAGCAGTGATTACACAATCAAGGAATAATTGTGTCATCTAAAAACACTCAATATGGTTGTCGAAAGACCTCTTTGTACATTAATATTAGGATTTGAAGATCTTATATATAACTCTTCGTAGATAACTCGTTCCCAATAATTATTAAACTAAGCACACAGAATTTTAAAATTATTTATGTTAATATTTTCTTTCAATTTGTAAATTTTTCTGTTCAGCAATATTACTTTCACGCACATTACGGCCTGTTTTTGAATTCTCCAACAGAGATGATGAGACATCTCTCCAATGTATGTGGCATTGCATTCATTACATATACATTTATATACGAAATCCGAAAACAATCCCAATGTGGTTAGAGATTATTACAAAAAACCTTTTAGATTTTATATATTTAAGATCTTTAGATCATAATGTGCAAACGGGTATCTCGACAACCTTATTTAGTGTTTTGACTATATAAGCAGATTTAAAATTCATAATTTCTTGTTGACCTGACGATGACGATTATACCGCTGAAATTAATTGTTTTTCATAATAATATTTTTCATAAAATGACGTCTTTATGTGTTGAAAAAGTCAATACTTGTTTCATCTAATTGTTAAAATAAACTGTTAATGTTCATTTATGCAATTCAAATTTCTATTAGACTTAAAATAATAAAGTATTTCTCATTTTCTGATAAGAAACAAATTCTATTATGTCCGAGAGCATAAATATTTCTTTTGTTGAAAGAAGAATAGAAAGAATCACAGAAATCAAGTTCGAGAGGGGAAATGCAACAATAGAAGAAACTGAGTAAGTACCACAGTACAAAATGACTAACAACTCATAAAATCCTTCATTAATTTGATTTTCAATGGGAAAAGAATAAAAATTGAGAAAAGATTTTGTTAGAGGATTTTATCAAAAAAAAATAAAAAATATCTTTCATACCGACAAAAAAAACTATTAAATCATCAACGATTCATAACACAAAATATTTCATTCTTTTACTTTCGAATTTTAGAACGATTTTCCTAAAAATATAATTTCTCAACCGCAAACAAATTCTAAAAAATACGAAATAATAAAAGGAAAACAATTTGTTTATTTTCAATCGTATTATTTATGCCAACTTGTTGAAGCAAAATTTATTTTATTTTTTTTTCTCGAAATCGTCACAAACTATAAAAAGCGAATTTCTACTTTTTTAAAAATGGAGAGCAAAAATAAATTCTATTGAACGAATTTTATTTTTCTATAATTTTCATTTCAATTATTATTATTTTTTTTAATTTTTTTGATCTTGAAAATAAATTTAACATAATTATGGGAATTTTAGATTTTTTTCTTATTTTTCTTTTTACATATTTTCTAATATATTTTTCTTGGATCTGTGCCAATTATTTTGTTTTTTTGGATGTGAAATATCGTTTAATGAGAGAGGAAGAAAATATATTTAATCAGATTTTATTACTTTTGACAGATTTTTATTTATCGCATTTTATTATTACCCGAATATGTTCTAAGCATCCTTCGATGTCATCAAGGAGGCCCAAATTCACTTTTGAGTTAACCATAAACGTATTTATTGACTTGAGCAATAGAGCGATTTGATTAATCTTTTCCTGAGTCTTTTGGGAATCCGGGGAATACTCTTCCTCGCCGACTGTCTGAAAGAGAGTCGGGATTATAGCTTGTTTCAATCAACAATCATATATCAAACTCTTTCTTTGGCTTCAAAAAACCTGGCTTGAATCTCTTGAATTATCGGTTGTAAATTATCAAAACGAATGTCAAGACTTTGTCGAAGTCCGTTCGGTATTTTATTAATTAATTCTTCTAATAATCGAATGTCAGAATCGGTATAATGGGTCTTAATTCGTTCTAACAACTGGTCTGAAATCTAGAATAATAACAGATTACTGACTGACAATTTTCAGTAGTTTATTTTTTTTAATTATTTAAATAATTTTGATTTTATTGTTGATTATTTATATTTTTATTTTATATATTGATAAATTGATATTTTGGAAAATAAAAAAAAATATTGGTTATTATGTGATTCTGTTTTTCGAAAGAAAATTAATTTATGTTTAGGTTTATTTTATTTTATTTTGTAGAAAAAATTATATTTTTCATTTTTCTATTTTTTTTAATATTTTAGTTAATGATACCGAAAAAAACGAATATATTTTGTGATTATAATATCCTCTAAACTGATAATTGTATTTTATGCTAATTGATCTCTTTTAGGTAAACCGGAATTAATGACTTATTTGTTTAAATATTAAGAAATATAAATAAATATTGAAATCACGATTTCAACATAACATCGCCATTCTTTAATTTTTAATCATTTATTCGCGGAACTTTATTTTGTTTTTATATTTTACTATCAAAGTATGAAACAAGAAAGAAAAAAAAGAGAGAGAGTCACGTACCTTCACCTCTCCGCCTCAGTCAAGCGAAATCTGAACTGTTCATTTAATCAATAGCATATTCCCCTTAATTTTCTATGAAACATTCTCACTTAGAACGAGATTTATTATGCCTTGCTTATAAAAATTCTGATCTTTAGAATAAAAAACTCTTGTATACCTTTTTTTCACTTACATAATGTTGCATCAATCTGAATAAATGAATATCATATGGTGCAATGTCCGGACTAAAGGGTAGATGAGGTAGAATTTCTCAGTCATACTCCTGGATTTTGCTGTAATTATTCTTTGCAACGTGCGGCCTTGCATTGTCGATCTGCAAATTATACCTTTCCTATTTGCTATTGCCGGATAGTTAATAGAGATTTGTTCTTTCAAGCGTGTCAATTGATGTAAATAAATAAATATAAATAAATACCAGGTTTCAGCAGTTCAAAGTGAATAATCCCATTTATTCCCCATCACATGCATAACAGAACTTTTTGTCCATGAATGTTGGATTTTCGAGTTGACAATCAAGCTTGATAAGGTGATAACCAGTCCCTTCGTCTTTTATGATTATCAAACATCACCAACTTTTCGTCTTCAGTGACTTTTCTTTCCAGAAACGAATCATTGTTCTGTTTGGAAAGCTTCGGATCTTCTTCGACTACAATGCGAAGAGCTTCATCATCCACAGCTGATCTACGGCCCGGCCCGGGTTCATATTTTAAGCTGAAATTACCGATTCTAAATTTGGAGAACCATCTTTAGTACTTCCTCTCATCCAACGTTCCAGGATAAATCTTATTGATTTTTCTTACTGTATTCGAAGCATTTTTTTCCTTTTCGATATTCATAGAGAATACAATGTCGCAAATGCTCTTCCTACACAATTTTCGCTGCAATTTCCGTATTGCTTGGTAAAATTTTACGGTTCTTATTATAAAATAAAGAAGAGATGCTCAACTAACAAAAACGTATAAAACAAAAATGTGCTTCTAAAATTAGGTGGTCTACAGTTAGTTACAGTCAGTATACAAAAATCCAACGTGCAATATAAAATGACCTAATAAATTGGGTAGTTATAATAATTATAATCATACTTATTTATATTTTTTTATTTTTATTGTCTATATAAAAATCCTTTATTACAAAGTTAAACAAAACACAATTAATTTTATATTGCTAACACCTTCACAAATGTAAGGTATAATTTTAATTTAATCCTTTTTTTTGTAAATAGAAGTTACAAAACAATAATTATTAGTTTCATACTTGATAGTTTTGTAAATGTTTTATTTCGTCAAAAATATTCTCCAGTCTCTTCAGCTGATCCTGAATGTGATGATATTGTACCTTTATTTCACTGAGTTCATTAGTTTTAAGGTATATAATGTTCTTCAGGTCCTGATATTTGACAAGCAATTGAGAGTTTGACTCGTCGGTTATCTGTGAGGATAATTCAGCAGTGATTGAATTGCTTTCACTACTAGAATGTTTATCCAAGCAAATCGATATTTGTGCCATTCTTTCCAAAGCTTCCTTTTTTACTTTCTAAATAAAGTATTATTTTACATTTGTTTTCTTGTATTTAAGAAATAAACTAATCAAATTATTGTTTTTATTCAAGAAAGAAATTATGTTAAAAATAAGATTTCCCGTGATAAAATAGTAAAATATATGAAAAATGATAACTGGAAAATTTGTTTACCGTGATCTCAGTAATCTTATCCTCAAGTTCTCCAATGGAATCAAAATCGTTTGTAGATATTTGTGAAATAGTTTCACTTGTCAAATTGACCCAACTACTCAGATTTCCTGCTAAAACGGTGGCAGCTCCATCAATCATGGTTGATAATTCTTCACTCGAATCTCCGGATGTCGTTTCATAATCATCGTTTGGTAAACTGTCTTGCGAGCTGTGAACAGAATTTGCATTAAGATCTAACTCGGACGACTGAGACTGTTTGAGCTCATTACTGAAACGAGATTATCATATTTGATAAATCAAGCAGAAAATCAATTAAATTTTCCTCAAGCTACACTTTTAAATCAGTAATATATTCATTATAATAATAGTTTATAAATTAATAATAATAAATAATTTATTTATAATTATATTCTATTTCATAATATTCTTATTGTCGAACAATATAAAAAACATTTCTCATTCAAATGACAACAAAATTCGTTAAATTCGAAATTTTTTTATTATTGTCGACTACTTGATCATTAATTACAGGAAAATTAAAACGAAACAGTAATTTTAAAAATCACAGTTTTTCTGACCACTCGCTCTGATTGGTTAACCAATCAGATCGCGTATACATTCAACCTGATCAATTCGGTCTAATATCCGGCACAAACGAATCGATTGATAATAATGCACCATTATTCTCGGCATTACAATTTGATTACTGAGTCACATGATTCATTGAATAATTATTATTTAAGTATGTATGAAAGCATCAAAGCAGCGATAAACAATCAATAAATGTTTATCCAATAAAACGATAACGATTCTGATTTGAATTGTCTTTGGGCAGGAGTATATTGAAATATAACATTAAAAATAACCAATTAGGTTTATGCAAAAGAAATGTCGTTTTTTAACTGTATTAAATACATTAAAAACGACATTTCTTTTGCATCAACCTAATACATAATAATATTTAAATTTATATTGCGAGTAAGAAAACTATTGAACTATAAATTACATTTTACCAATATAATATTGGATTGGATTTTTCTTTGAACGTTTAAAAATATTGTAAAAAAATGTTAGTAAAGATATTTTATTTCATTGTGGTTTTAATAATTTTTACTAAAAAGATCTTAAAAATATAACAAAAAAGAATTTCTAAATTTTGAAGTGGATAAGATTGAACAACATGATGATTCGTTTGTCACAATTTACAGATGCAAGTCACCATGTACAAATATTAAAGTGGGAACATTTTTGAATATTAATAGAGGACAAAAGAATAAAAGATATTAAAAAATAAAAGTGATGCAAATAGTCGAAATGGCAAATGGGACAAATTGAAAAGAAATAGAATAGATCGGTTAAAGCACCAATTCATAATACTTTTAGGGAGGTTGCATGCCTGCCCAGATATTCTAAACGAAATATTGTGAAATTATACTAAGAAATGGATTTCCTTTCATCCCCCTGTGATGGAACACATAAGAGCGTGAACAGAATCAGATGCATTTAGAATGTTAGAAACTAAAATCAAAGCTTTTTTTGCACCTCTACAAGATGTGGGTTGAACAAGAATAGAATGTAAATATTATTTAATTTTATGTTCATAAATAAACTGGAAAAAACATTTTTCGTTCAATTATTTTTGTTTTTTTACATTATAAATTGTTTTTACAAAAGATTTTTAAAGAAATCGTTTTATTATTTTGAATCATTGTTGCAGAAAAGAGATAAATAAAAAATCGTTATACGTGTATAGAAAATAGCAAATAAATGATGTTAAGTATTTTTTGATCAGAAATAATAATGAATTATATATTATTATTAATTTTATTTAATTTTGTTCTATTGAAGATCTGAACTTAATCAAAGAAATCCTAAATACAGTCAAAAGATTTGTTTTAAAAAACATAATAATATAAATAAATATAAATTCCAAATGTATCTGAATGATTCAATGTAAGAGTCAGAAGATTGTAAGAAAAGAATATGATGTATTGTTTCTGGATAAAAGAAAGAATTTGACTTGCAGGATTAGAACCGTTTCGCCGAATGTAATTGCTGAATTTACAATTTTGCGATGATTGTAAAATAACTTATTAGCAATGTATTATTTGCATACAATTCAAATTTTTATTTTGATTTAAAAAATTACTTTTTAAAGATACAATTAAGTTCATATGGAATACATGTATTAAATTTAATTTATAAAAAATATGTATATAAATATATAATAAACTCACTAATTATTGGATATCTTTTCTTGGATTGTAATATCGGTATTATTTTCAAGGTAATATTGATCGAAAGAATCATCTTTTAAATTATCTTTTTCATCAGTTTTTTGAACATTCGGTTGTCGATTCATTTGGAGACAAATTGTATATCTTGATCTAAGATCAGATAAACGATCACGGAGAAAATCAGCATCAGTGTCGTTGCAGGACATGGACAAATTGTCGCCGTCTTGCTCCAGCAAAACCATTTTCTTCTCAAAGCCACTGAGATTTTTCTGAAATATATTTCAAATTAAAGACAAAAACAATGATTAAAATATAAGTTATTAAATAAATGTTTAATTATAAAAATGTAACGATATAAATGAAAGGAATCCGATGACAAAATCAGTATAGTCATAAAAGTTTACAAGACTCGATGTAAATTTATTTACTTTTAAGATATTTTGAAAAAGAATTATATAAGCAGATCTTTACAAATATTCCAAATTAGGGAGAGTAAAAATATAAAAAAGTATCCAGGAGTTCTAATCAGGAGCAAAAGTTGGCCATTAGTAATACTAAATTGATGATTCTGCAAACCAAAGATATTCTGCGAAAGAATAGGAATGTGTGAATGATACAAAAAGTACTGAAATAAAGAATGAATTTCAATAAAACAGTAAATAGTTAAAAAAATTTATAAAAAAAAATAATAATAATAATAATAATAATAATAATAATAAATAAAATAATATCATCATTAAACAAATATGATAATTATAATCTACTTCGAATGAAAAAATGATTGACTTGTTCTTCTAATATATTAATTTTTTTATTTCCATTATTTATATAATATCTCCTATGTTTTGTAATCATTTAAAATAACTATATTATCAAATTATTTGTGAGGAATGTATATATTTGTATATAAATGTATATGTGTGCCTAATATATAATAAGTTGTTCGGAAGATCACATAATGCTTTAGAAATAATCGAAAATTTTATTGATTTTTGTCGAGATCAAACAATAAATATTCGCTTAGATCTGAGGGCGGATCAGACATAATTATGTGTAATAATTTTAATAAAATAACATTTAAAATTAATTAATTATCATATTGTGTTTTCTAACTCTCACAATTTGATTAAACAATGAAGAAATTTAAATTTTAATGAATTTTAAAATAAAAAAAATAATTGTAATACATTAAAATCTTTGATAAGAATGTTTTTGTAACCATTTATTGATTTGTAGCACCTAAATACTTCTACACCCATTGATCTGCAGTCATTTCAGTGTTAATTATAATATATAAAATATATTGTAGAATTTCGTGATCGGATCAGCGGAGCCTGTGATCTTTAATTTAATCTAAAACAAATTCAATAACTATTTGTTTTTTTCTTTTTAATATAACTATTAGAAATTATAATATTACATGATTAAAAAATTGGATAACAATTTTACTGAAAATCAAAAAGGTTTATCAAATATTAATTTTTAATATATATTTGATATTATATATATCTTAAAAATTTATATTTGATAAACCTTTTTGATTTTCAGTAAAATTGTTAACCAATTTTATAACTATATAAAATTAAAATTTTATATAGTTATAATAATAATAGTTATAATTATAATTTAATAGTTATAATTTTTAATCCAAAAAGAAAAAAGAAATAGTTATTGAATTTGTTTTAGATTAAATTAAAGATCACAGATCCGATCACGAAATTCTACAATTGATGTTTCAACAGCACTTGAAAATATTTTACCGAAATATATCACAATAAATTTAGGATTTTCAAACCAAATTTTCCTTAGAATTTATTAAAAAATCCAAAATCATTTTTAAATTTATTAGTAATTTTGACTTTACATCAAGATTGTTGTCCAAATCAGATATTACTCTTACGAAATACGATGATGATAATCTTATTGGAGGATGTACTTCAGTCCTCAGAATCATAAATATTCTGCAACTTGTGGGCGTGAAATCGCACATTTTGGCCTTGGGAATAAAACTAGAAATTGATGTGTAATTTGAGACATGTGTATTTTAAATATTTATGATGGATCATTATTACTATCCATGTGTTCGAATATTAAAAACCCGGAGTTATAAATGTATTTTCTGTTACGACTTTTATATAGTTTTAGGAATAATTCTTAAAATAATCAAAAGAAGAATTACTTTAGGATTAATAATTGTTTTCATAAATAAGATATTATATTATTAAAAGAAATGATTATGTTTTTTAAACGGCTTTTTGAATGACGACAAGTTTTCCAGAAGAACAAACAATAATTTTGTTAAATAATAAAAACATACAAGTATAAAATAAAATGTTTTATTTTGACTTTTATACATTTCTTCGCTAATTGAATACAAAATTTTGAATCAAAAATTATAAAGTGAATTTAATTCTTTGTGTAATCCATAAAGACGTTAAGTAAGTTATTCTTACCTTCCAATGTCTGATAAAATTTAAGATATTTTTCTTAATACTCTTCTTACTCTTAGTAAATGAATAATCTGATAGCTACAGTTATCGTTCAATGTTCCTCTCATCTTCTCTGGTACCCAGCCAGTCTCTCACTTTGTCCCTTGAGATTAGGCTGTTACGTTCATTGAGTATAATTTATATTACATTTGAGTTCCAACAAGATTGTCGTATTTTCTTTAGTTTTATTCCCAGTATTAATTCCCAGTTTCAGTCTTTGTTAATCAATTATTACTAAATATTGTCAAATACAATGTCTTATTAAAAAGATATAAATTAACTTTCATTTAAGAAACTTTAAAATATTTTTCAAAGTATAACAAAAAATAATTTATGAAATTTAAACAAATTTTGGAAAAAAATTATTTGATGCTTTCTTTGGTTAAATTATATTAGTTATTTTTTTAAACAATTTTGGATTGGGAATATTTTCGTATTTACCAATTTTTCTAGTAATCAAAATATCTAAAAATGTGTCATTTAGTTTGATAATAATAATAATAATAATAATAATAATAATAATAATAATAATAATTGTAAATTTTTCATAAAAAATCAAGCAATAACAGAAATATTAAAAAGAAGGTGATGATTGTTACTTGAATCAAGATCTAAAAAGGAAATGGTGGTTGTAGATGAATGAACAATAAAAATTAACTCAAAGATCCTATAACGTTCAGTATTGTCCGTTAATGAGACTTCAAATAGTCCGTGTTACATGCGACAACGAGAAATATCGCAATAATTTGCAAGCTGAGCAAAAACAGAAACGCTGTGAATTCTTGTGAAACGAATGAAAAGTTTTGTTGAGTATTCTTTGGATATTTTTTCTACTCACCGTAAAATATGACCGACAAAATCGCTTTTGTATCGAAAAAATGGAATAAATTTTCTATTAGAATTTCAGGGATAGGACGAAATTATATGCTCGAGATTAAATGATGAATTTGGAATCGCATCCTTTTTTAACCTTTTTTTAAAATCAATCTTTATGGAATGCTGTTTTTACGAAAGTAATATTTTAGATTAGCTATGAGGTGATTTTTTAATTATCCATAATAATAATAATAATAATAGTTAGAATTGATAGGCACTCCATCATCCAGAACGTGCGAATCCATATCAAAATATAGGAAAACTAATTTAACTTGAAAAATTAATTTGCAAGAAAAATTCCACCCAAAAAACAATGTCCAAAAAAATTGCTTACAATAAACAAACAATTTTTTTATTATAATTAACTTTTATAATCAGTTACTTATAAATTTTAATTTGAGGAACAATCTTTTTCTAAAACTTGTTAATGTCAAACCGGAAAGTTTTAATTTTAATTTATTCTTAATTTACTTATAAAATTTAATTTAACTAATTATTCTATTCTTCATCTAATTATTAAATTTAACTCTCTATCTTATTTAAATTTTAATTTACTTAATTTATTCTTATTTCTTTTTTCTTCAATTCTCGTCAATGTTATTCAAATAATCTCATCTTGCATTTCCACTCTAACTCACAAATTTTCTTCTGATGGTTTACTCCCTAACAATAATAATAATAATAATAATAATAATTATAATAATAATAATAATAATTATAATAATAATAATAATAATAATAATAATAACTTTAATAATAATATTTCGTTAATGTATCTAAATAAAGAAATTAACTTTTGCATTTAATAATAAAATAATATCTCCATCGTTATAAAAAAAATTTATAACCATATTTGAGATTTTTCTCAGATTTGGGAAATTTATCACTGGAGTCAACTGGATCAGATCACAAATGATCTGAGATCATTAGAATTTTCCCAAATGCAATTTATGAGCTTCATAAATTTTGATTTTTGTTTTAATTTGATTGAATTTTTTTTATTTAAATTTTAAATCAAAATTTATAAATAAATTTTTCTTACATTAAAGATTATAATTTTAACTTTCGTTTTTTTCTGGATTTATTTGTATCAATTTATCATTAATTCATTTTTTTTAATTTATTATTTAAAAAAAACTATGTTTTATTGTTATTAAAAAACCTTTTTGAAATACCTTGATTTCCGACATTTCCTGGGCCGAACAACCGGCTCCATTCTCCACAGAAACCAATTCCTGTTCTATCATTTGTAAATCATTCTGTATTTTCTCCAATTTCTCCACAAATTCTTGCCATCTCGAAGCATTTTCCATCCATTTGCTAAAATATAAACAAAATTTACAACATAAAAAATATCTATTAGAAAAATCTGAAAATTTTTCAACTGAAAAAAAATCAACAAAATAAATATCTTTTATTACTTAATTTCTTATTTTGCTTAACAAATAGAAATCAAATAATAAACATAAAAATATAATTATCTCACTGAATTTTGGCATTTCGTCTCACAATACTCATTTGTAAAACATCCAAATTGAGAAAGACATTATTAAAAAGCGATGTAAAGTAGATAAAAACCGGATAGATAAAAGAATTGGACAAATAATTTAAGCACAAGTGAATCTATTATTTCATAAAAGATATAAAAATATTGTCAAATGAATTAAAATAGATTTGTTTCGTTTCTTATTGGCTAAAAAATATTAATATTATTCGAAGAAGATGAATTTGAAGAATTCAGTCTGTCTGGAAATACTCAACAATTTATTACTAAATGACACTTAACAATGAACATTTTGCTTAAGCGAGAGAGAATTATCATTGAAAAAAAATATTTTTTTATTACAAAAAAAGAAGCAAAAATTTCGGATAATTTATTTGTATAAATTGATTAATAAAAATAAATGGAAATAATAAAATCATTCTAATCTAAAATTACAATTTGATAAGGGCGTGTTTCAACTGATGCTTCGAAATTTGGCAAAAAAAATTTAGTAAATGTTGGATAAAATATTTTTGTTATTTTTGTTTTTCCTGTCGCAAGAAAACCGATTTGAATTATTTATTTATTTATTTATTGGTAATTTCAAAAAAATTGTAAAAATTTTTGTAATCAGTTTTTTTCGATGTACCGTGTTTTTTTCAAAAGAAAAGAACACAAAATTCAATATAATGACCTTTTCGGAGAGAAAAAAATATTTTTTTTATTAAATATTTTCTTGAAATAAAATATTTTGCAATTTCTTTTGAATTTATTAAAAATAAATCACTTAAGGAATTTCACGATTCGTATTTTCTCGTTTATTTATTGCTTTAAATTATTTCAAACAAAAAGAAGATATGAAAAAATGTTTTTATTATTTATTAATTAATGAATTTATTAATTATGGGAAAATTTTTACGAAAGGAAATTAATTTGACTCTGAAAAAGGGACATAAGATTTCGTGTAAAAATAATTTGAAGTTTTTTTTAATTTCAAATAGAAACATTTTCAGAAAATGTTAATGAAAAATTGAAGTATTTCGTAAATATTAAAGACTTGAATAATTTATAAATAATAATCAAAATTTTATTATTAAATATCAAATATTATTTGACAATATTAGAAAATAAATTAAACGAATACTGTGTTATAAATTAAATGAATAGTGTTATAAGTTTTATAATATATTTTCATAATTTTCATCAGTTTTACAAGTAAGACTTTTAATCAAGTGTAGTGTGGTATAGGAAGTGAATTTTCTGAACTTTTTAGGGTTCTGACTGAATGTTGTGGCTTTTGGTCGATTTATGAACATCTTCTATCTTCTTATGTTTCTATCTTTCCTTTAAATGTATGTCTGTTAAGTTTAAAATACCTCCTGATAAGGGTATAAAATGTGCTATATTTATTCCATTCTTTTTATTATATTACTTTCTATACATATATATATATATGTATTCATGCCATGACGTATATTTGTGTGCATGATGATGTGGTCTGAGTCCGTACGTGTGTGCACTGCATTATTATTCTTATGTAATTTCTCGTTTGTGCTTGGAGTGAATGTGTGTGAAGTGCATTTATTCTTCTATTACTCTTTTCTCTTTAGTTGTGAATCCCTTTCTACCCATTCTGTTTCTAGTTATCATAAAGTGTTTGTGTAGGGAAAGAGTAGTATGAGATGGGTGAATAGTGTTGTTGTAAGACATAGTGTGATGGTGTGTTAATGTGTGCAAATTCATCACGAGTCCGGTTATTCATGAATTGAAGTGATAACAACTTTTTTTGATTGCTTTCTTTAAAAAGTTCAAATGAAATTTTTGAAAAGAAATATGTTAGGGGGGCTGTAATCTTTTCTAGGGGGTTAAGCCCCCCATTGCCCCCCTGGCTACGCCCCTGATTCAAGGAATCTAGAAACCTATTTTTGAAGGCTTTTTACTCAATCAATTTTCTTCAAACTTTGAACACTTTCTCATTTTCGATGACAATAAATGATTTTGTGAAGATTTGATGGAAAAAACTTTCTAAAGTCCCAAAATGGAAAAAAACAGAAAATTCGGAGATCCTGAACAATATTAATTGAAAAATATCTACTTATAGATTATAAGTAGTTTATATTAATTTTTATTGGGGTTTTTAATTAATATTTTTAAATGTTAAATTTTTTAAATTTTAAAAACTTTGTAGGAAAAGTAAAGTTTTGTTTACATAAAGAATGGATACCAAAAATTTTATTTTATGATTTACTAGTTAAACTTAAGTTCTAAATATTCGCAGATTATTGGAGAAAATAATTTGTGTTAAAAGAGCAAGTAGACTGCTGAATTTTAAAGCATCTGAACAAAGTCTTACGACAATGAAATGTTAAGAAGGCCTTTTAAAATTACAAAAGAAAATGTTTTTGAGTTCTAAGACTTTAAATAAAGGATAGACAATTTCAGAGCTCTTTTGACAGCCTTAAACTTTGTAAAGAAATTGAAATCAAATTATTGCATAATATCGTCACTGCAGATAGAAAAAAATGCTCATTATAAATTATTGTGGTGTTCCAAAAAGTGAAAACTCTTCAGATAGTCAAGTTTGAAGAAATTGAAGAGTGGGATTTATATAGATTTCAGAAAAAAATGGAGAAACCGAAAAGAAGTTTATGTTTTTCATTCAAGCTAAAAGGGAAAAGAGACAAAGCCACAATGGATAAACATTAATATCTGGATGTTGCTCCAATCCACAAAATAGTTATGGTCATAATAACAAGGAAATTTCAAATCTCCCATACAGTCAACACATTGCTTCGATGGACTTTTTTGATGTTTTTCGACTTAAAAAAAACATTTGAAAGGCCGTTTATGTCAACCAGGGATAAATTTAAAAAAATCCTTCATTGTTTACATATTTAAAGCTTTATATGAGATTATGTCCCTTAAAAAATCTTCTATAGAATAAATCAAATATAATGATTATTGATAAGTTTCAATCCGGATGAAAATATTTTAATAAAAACAAAATTCATCCATTACAAAATAAATTTAAAGACAATATATTAAGACGGATCAACCCTCATCTTCAGGTTACTGATTAATTATTTAATTAACCTTTATATTAATTCAAAAATAAATATTATGTAATCGATTACACAAAATCACACTTAACAAAAACTCTCAATAAGTTGGTTGAACATTGATTTTAGAGAATCGTGACCAAATTAATTAATATGTTCAGTTATAAATCTATTACACCTTTAACACTTTGTTCTTGTGAGGAATACTTTAAATTTGGTATGTTGAAATTGGTTTGTTGAATTTTGTATGTTGAGTTTAGTATTTGGAAATGTGTTTCTCCCACAACAGATGGAAAAATGATATTTTGGATGTTCACAATAAATAATTATTCGAGTATAATTTGCATTTTAAAGTACAGTATAAGATATTTAAAAAACTTTAAAAATATTAAATCGTTTCAAATTTTCATATTAAAAATTTAAATAAAGTAAATAAC
Source organism: Girardia tigrina (assembly GCA_001938485.1). Lineage (NCBI taxonomy): Eukaryota > Metazoa > Platyhelminthes > Tricladida > Dugesiidae > Girardia > Girardia tigrina. The sequence continues at coordinate 29,722 of MQRK01254223.1, forward strand.
TTTTAACTAAGTTTTAAATTAAATAAATGTTCCTTCTTTCAATGAAATATTTTTAAATAAAATTAATATGTAGATAAAATTATTACTAAAACTACAAAATTTGAACTTTAAAAATAAAATCTGAAAATAATGAAAAATTTGTTCGAATAATTGTTTATTAAAAAACATTAACTAAAATTTATCAATTTAGAACGATGTCAAATTACGAAAGCATTGCTGAGAGTTGTCCAAAAGACAATTCTAATTGTATTAAAAATTAAAGATCGTAAAGCTATGTTGGTGTTCTTAATATTTCTGATGTTGTTTATGAATATAAATGTAATGGATGCGATGCAACCTTGGAGTGACATGGTCGAAAAGAGAGTAAGAGTATTATTGCAGAACATAGAAAAAAATGTAAATGTGATGTTAATTTTGATAATGTCCAAATTCTGTGTAAGCATTTTGACAGTTATTGGGAGAGTGTCGTGTGAATCATTGTTAATTAGGTAACGTGGCCCTAAAATCAATGTTCAATCGGCAGTCTCAACCAGCTTATTGAGAATTTTTGAGAAATTATTATTATTAACCTGAAGATGACGACGGTTGATCCGTCGAAAAATTTTGTCTATAAATATATTTTAAAATGGATGATTTTTTATATTGATATGAATTATTTAAATAAATATAATTAAAAATTTTCTATCCGCAAAATGAAACATAAAATCAAGACTAATAACAATAAAATAATATAAATTATAATGTATTATCGAGGGATAATTGATGAATCTGAAAGTGCTCCAGTTTCTGCTCAACTGTTTTGATTGATGAACTCGATGATTTTAATGAAAATTTTTGTGAATAAAACATTAAATAAATTGAAATAATTTTTCAAACATTATCAAATAAATAATAAAAAATTAAAAAAAAGATTTTTTAAAATTTATTTTTTTTAAATCATTTGATAAAATAGTAAATCAAAATTGTACTAAACCAATTTACAAAGATTTATTTTTGTGTTTTATATTATTTGTAATAACATAAAAATATGATAGTAATCCGGGAGATAGAATGACAAGAAAGTCGATTCACATTATATTTATATTAAAAATAAAATAATATTTTATTGTATTAAATTCGGATTTAATATTATTTATAAATAAAAGTAGTAAATAATTACTTTAAATGAGTCTGAAATTCGTTGTGATATTTTCCGAGTCGTTTCTTTTGGGCTTCTATGAGAAAATTGAGATTAATAGTGTCGTTGTTCTGATGCTCTATTCCCGAAGCCATGTTATACTGAACCTCTGCAAGCATATGGGAACAATCAGCTAATTTATCGTCGATATCCTACAATTGTATAAATTTTATAAACAAAAAGAATATGTTCGGTCTACTTGTATTCTGTCGGCTAATTTGGATAAACAACCGCGACGACTGTCGTCGATATATATACGTACAGTGTTTAATCGTCGACCTATTTCTTTCAGTTGTTCGCGAACCGTTTTCAGATTTTCCCGGTAATTCTCCTGAGAATTGATTATTTCTTGATTTAATAATTGTGAAACGGAATTATTGGAATTGCTCTTCGTGATGTTGATATCTTGATTTCCGAGCCGGCCACATGAAGTCAGTCTCAATCGGTCTTTCTGTAGATTTACATTTAACTCTTCTTCAATTTGAGATATGAATCGAAGCGCTTTTATCCGTAACTTTTCAGATGGTTGAAGCTTTAAAAAAATAGTTTTTATAATCTTTAGAATAATCTTCAAAAATCTTTTATTAAAATATGAACTCAGCTGAGAATATTTAATTGCATCAAAATGAGTTTTATAAAAAACATAAATTTAAAATAGATGTTATATATTTTATTACGGTAAATAGATTTTCTACCAGTAACAACTTTTTTAAATATTCAGTTTTTATGTTAATTATTTTAATATCTTATTTCAAGTTATTTCTTAGAGTTTTAATTTGTTTGGAAAATATAATAAAAACAAAAAAGTGATTAGAATAGTTTTTTTGTTAAAATTTCGCTTGTAGAAAAAAATATGGAACGATTTACAACTTTTGATTCTGTAATTTATTTTTTGAATATTTCATGTTTTGTTTAATAATTCAAAGACAAACCAAATAAGAATCTCAAGATATTTTATAATAATGCTTTTGACTTCCGAAAATAGTCGTTTCATGTCGTAGAAACGACTTCAAAAGCATAATCAACCATCCACAAAACCTTGATGCGTAACGTTAGAATCAAACAAGATTACTACTAAAGTAAAAACAATCGTAAATTCTGCATCAATCGAGTTAAGAAGTCCACCATCACAAGGTTTTTATGTTTAAAGAAAGATAAACTTAACGAAAAGCAACTAAACATGAGTTTCATTCAATAAAAAGACTAGCGTTTGGTTGGACCACAAACGAGTATTTTTATTGGAAATATTTTTACCGAAAACAAAACTACTGTTTACGTAATTATTACTGTTAGAAGACTTCAAGATTTTCATCGCAATTTATTCAAAAACAATATGATCTTCCAAAGAAGCTCGAATGAGGAATATCATCAGTATATATATATATATATATATATATATATATATATATATTGATTAATGCCGTCATCAATCTTGGTCAAACATACACTCATTCATTTCACCATACACGCTATTTCGGTCGTGGCCTATTACATAAAAATACAAAGATCACGCATATAGCATTCCATACAATAATTACGCAACATACATTTATTAGTTTTGATTATAATTTCCCTCACAATTACAATTATAGAATTGTGTGATCACCTGTTTTCTTCAAAACAACATCCAACCATATACTGCAAAAATCCCTCGTAAAAAGATGAAACTAGATAAAAAGGGTATTCATCACAAACCTTCACATTACCCCAACCAACTTTCATTTGTTCGTAAACCTCACTGTTACAAATTGATAAAGAAAATATATATTTATTTTTTTTACAATTAGTGGCATTGAGATTTTTTAACAAATTTTTGTGAACATATTCGAATTTACTGTTTCTGTTTAAATGAATTTTTGTGAACGAGTTTTTTTGTTCAAATTGTCGAAATTATAAAACAATTATTAAAAAGAGTTTTGCGATGACCTTGAAAATTGTTTGTCTGCGATGATTGAATCAGGGAATTGTAAATAATAAAATGTGTTTTCTGGAAAATATATAAATTTGCGATCGATCAATTTTATTAAATTTGAGTTTAAATCGTAGTTCAATTTTAATAATTAATTCTAATCGTTTCTATGGATTCTGATTTTCGCTTGAGGAAAATTATTCGCAATTGAATAGAGTGGCGATAAACAATCGAAATATTAATAGATACCGAAGTCCCGAGAAACCGGTTTGGGACTGCATTGGAAACATATGGTCGAGTCAGGCGAGCGGCGCGAGTGTGAGAGTTGTTGCAATAATGTTTCCAATGGAGCGAATGAAATTAAAAATAATTGCAGCGGTGGTCATGGTTATGATGTGAGGACGATTGGCGAGAGCGACAACGAGAAACGCGAGAGCAATTCTGTGGCCGATTTGATTAATGTCGAGCAAAGAGTTGATTTTCTGAACGATGACCTTAGTTCGGTATTTAAGAGGATTTATTTTGACTGCTTGCTGATCAAATATTCACTGAGACCAGTGATAACTTTATTCAATTCAATTCCTCCCCGTTTGACATCTCGACATCTAAAATGTCTCCCAGAAAACTATCCTGTAAATTACAACATATATCTCCGATTTACCGAAATATTTTTCGCTTATTTTAATAATCAAAACGGTTCTGGATGTTCTTCACACATATATCACAGAGATTTTCTTCACATCTTTCTGAAATCACATTATTTCTCCATTATGACAGAATTTATTAACAAGCAAGTGTTATTTCGAAACGATACTCCTCAGAAATGTTATAATCAAAGGAAAGCTAAATTCATTCTTCACATCGTTTTGAGATCAATTACAGATTCAATTTCACATGATCTTTTCAATTTGGCAATCATTCAATTTGTCTGGGCCCGCACAAAAGATGCAACACCACACACGACTTAGTAAAACCAAAATCGGAAGGTTTTTTTGGTCTAGCTTTGGCTGAAAAGGATTAATTTTTATGGGAGTATTTAAAATTTCGCTCATCGGATTACAATGTTGGCTTGAGTTTTAAAAATTGTAGTTTTTATTTATTTACCGATTATTGAATATTTTCATTTATTTTGTCTAAATTTTAAATATAATTAAAATTAATTGTAATTTTATAGTTAATTTATTTAATAATAATTGTATACAATCCAACTTTCGAATAATATATAATATATAATTATATTGTTATAAAACTTTCATTATAAATTATTTTTCTTAAAAAAAATGAAAAAATGTATTATAAAATAGATTGAATTTTGTAAGATTATTTTTTATTAAAAGTTATAATTTATTCTGCAATTTTTTACTTTCAACCTTTAAAAAAATTAGTAATGGTGAATTCTCTTTAATTAGAATGATAATTCAATTTATTAATTAAATTTAAAGTAACTCTCGAAAACGTTGAATTTTTTTTTGTTTTTTACTATTCATTTTAATTATTCTTCAATTATTATATAAAATGTAAAACACCTTTAGTCAATGGCAAAAGAGGCTGGGTAACAGAAATGTTGTATTGTTTGGGGATTTACTGCATTTTGAATAATATACACAAAAGTTTCATCTGTTTGTATTCTGTTGCAAAACATACATAATATCTTTTCTTTCTAGTTTTTATTCTGTTTTCCTTTTAATTGTATTTACTTTCATCTAGATTAGTGTTTCTCTAGTTGCATTTTATTAAGCTTTGGTTTATACAAATAGAAGATACATATTCAATTTTCTTCTGTCATGAATAGTTTTGAAAATTTTTGCTATCTCTCATTTTTTTCAAACAAGGTACCCCTTTATTCAGCCTTATTTCAATCAATAACAAGAATATATTAATTTAATGATCTAAGAAACTTGTGATCTCGGCGAATTGGTAGAGGAATCTACTTCCTGACCTAATTCATTTGTTCCAGAGTTGCTTGTACTAAAGAACCAAGATTCAAATTGAACAAAGGGAAAATAACTAAAAATATTTTTTATGGAATCCCAGGATCTTAATAGTGATGTTAAAGTGTTAACAAGTGCAAGAAATGTCAAATTGTCTTACAACGTTTTCGAGATTGAATGCAGAAATATATGTAACTCAAAATGCCAGTTACAAAACGGCATTCTGATCATATTTCTATTCTGCAAGGGTCAGAATCACTTGTTTTATTTAAAAGAATTATATTTACAACGTTCTTTCTTGCAAAATAAGAGTTTTTAATGAAACAATTTTTAAAATGAAAAACAATGATATTTATTATTAGACGTTCTTATTTCGTTATGGTAATATTGGTATAATTTTACAAAAAAGTCACAGATAAAGAAAGAGATATTTTTCTACTTGCAGCTTCAATTTTTAACTACATTACCATTTTTACAATATAATCATAAAAAAGAAGAGAAGAGAAATACAATTAAAGCAGCAATATAACAATAATCGTATTGATTATTATTATTGAAAATATTCTATATCAAATAATATAGATAAATAATATTTCAGCCATAAAAAAATAATAATCGGAGATCAGTTTTAAATAATATCCATTAAACAAAAACCCTACCAGAAATGTTGGAGATAAATGAAGAACGCGATATTGACTCAAATATCAGGTGAGTACATGGATGAATAATGGTATGCCTTAATGAATCTAACCGATAATAATGCCATAAATTACAGTAATAATAGCGGTAATCGATTATATAATCTTATAAAGTCTTCTGTTTTCTTCTTTTCCTTATTCTTTTTTTAATATAAATTCTATGGATATTAGAATGAATCATTGAATCAAATGCAACCAAAATGTTCTAAGAAGTAACAACAAAAATCGAATTTTTGAATCTTCAGAAATGATAATGAATTTTATTTTGTTAAGACGGAATATTCGCTATATAGAGCGATACTTTACGTTTTTTGAAGAGTTCTATATTTTTAATCAATGTTGCTTACTTAATCTAATGCAAATACAATTAATTATAAATTCCAGAAATATTATAATTCTGCTTACATAAAAATTACCACAAAAAATAATACATGTCTGAAAACATAAGTCAAATCATAACTATTTTTCGTCTTTCCATAACTGATTTTAAATTATCATTTTGTGACATAAAGCTTTTAAAAAGTGCTTGTACATTTATATATCACGAAACTATAATTGCATATATTAATTTTATACAAAAAAGATTTATGCAATTATTATTATTATATATGATTAAGCAAATTCAAAGCATCAGTAAATTGGAATAAGTGACGCATTATGGGAGAGGATTATATTAATATTTTATAATTATTAAGTTTTCCTATTTGTCTTGAAAATTCTGCCTTTCATATGCATAAAAGAGTATTATAAATGTAATTACATTTGTTACTAAAGTACAAGCTAAAATGCCAAAATAATTCCCAATTGATTTCGTATCAAAAGTACTGTTTATAATAAATATGCCAGGGTAATGTGAGCAAGCATCAAATAGAGATCCATTAAAGGAACTTTGCTGCTAATTTTTTAATCTCATTCCAATAATTTTGAGTCACAGAATCTAATACGCATTGGAATTGTGTCTACAAAATAAATATTGATAATTCCCCAACAATTATTATCCGGAACGCCTCGTTAAGAAAATATTGATTGAAATTCTGTATTCTCATAAATGCATTAACAACTCGCGGCCACAAAACATCAATTTTCATGAAGAAAAATAGAATGTTTGTTTTACAAAATTGACGCTTATTAAAGAGAGATGTCCCATCGAGCTACGTGGCGCAGGCCACAATCGAGCCCCCTCATACTCCCTACACTCTGCTCCACTCCATTCTATCAAGTCCTAATTAATAAATACTTTTATTTACCAAAGTAAAGCATTGTAACTAAAAGACTTAGTCGTTTTTCTAAAATAAATAAATAAATATATAACAAGCAAATTATTTAATTATTTTTTTTCTGCTAGTTAAGAATTTCCTGTGCTTTTATTTTCTTTTGAAATTAATTTAACTTGATAAGTTATTTTTGCAAAATTATAATTTAATATTGTCAATAATTTCAGGGGTTAAATAAAATTATATTTTGTAGTTAATTTCGTGAGTTACGTATTTTAATAATAAATCTAAAATATATATTATTTATCAAATATTATTTACATATATATACATAACGAAAAACAAAATTGATCCATTAAAATATATATTTTTTGACAAAATATTTCGACGGATCAATCCGACACCTTCAGGTCACTGATTAATTATTAATTGACCTGTATATAAATGTAAAAATAGTGATTATGTTATCGATTGCATGAAGTCACACTAATAAGAAATTCTCAATAAGGTAAGACGATTTTTTTTGTCTTAAGGGCTCGTTCAAAAAAATACATAACACATAGGGGGAGGGGGTCTATGAAAGTGTGATATTTTGTGACAAGGGGTCGGGGGTGTCTAAATATTTGTTAAATTACAAAAATGATTATTATTGTAATCTTTTTTTCAAAAAAACAATAAATAATATAATGCTTGATTTAACATTAGAATTAAATTAATTATGTAAATTTTATTACACGATGTATTACTTTTAATGTCACTATAATTCCCTTCAAATTGGGGAAAATGGATAAGAAATAAATAAAATATTGTAGTTTGTATATTTTTGGTTTTTATGATTTGTGACGTCACACCTAGAGAGGGGTCTTATGAAAGTGTGTCACTTTGTGACAAGGGGGAGGGGGATCTAAATATCCAAATTTTTGCGTTATGTTTTTTTACGAACAAGCCCTAATGTAATTTGTTCTTTATTTAAACTCATATATGTCATAAATGAATTTTAATAATTCATAATTTAAAAATTTAAATAATCTCAATTGATAAATATACCCGAATTCATAGATTTCTGCTTAATATTATTGTTAGGAAGCTAAAAGACTAACTGAATGTATTTGAAAACTATTAGCTAATTATGTATTTAAATATAAATAGGTGATTTGATTAATAATAATTAATACTAATCTATTTATAATAATTGATTAATAACCAAGCAGAAAGTAACAATGACGATCAATATATCACAGAACAGGAAATAATTGTAGAAGGAATAAGTTACTATCACAAATTTCATTGTTAATGTAGAATATGTAGATTTGCAGGAAAATAATTATGATGATCCTTGGCCCGATGAAAATGAGGTGAATGCAAGATTTGGCAGTGATTTTATATATAATTTTAGAGTTCGAAATCATTTTAACTTGAATGAATGAAGCGATCGAATAAAAATGATAGAGCTGATTTTTTTCTGGTTTAAGGATTATATGATAATCGTATCACTGTTGAAATGTGCCTTGATAATATATATATATATATATATATATATATATATATATATATATAATCTATAATATAAATATAAATATAATTTTTTCTAAATTTTTAATTTCTGTTATTGTAATACGGAAATAAATTTCTGGAAAACCAAATGGTAAAAGCAGTATTCCTGCAGTTACTGATATATGTTATGTTGAAAAAGGATAATGAACAGTTACTGTACCATTGATGTATTCTTCAATACATCTCATAGTGATTCCATATCTACTAACATAATAGACCGATTTATGACTAGAAGCATTAATTTTATGAACAGAATGAGAATGTTGAGCAAAAAAAGTTGAGAATTTAAAAATGGAAAATTTTTCCAAGGAGGGAGGAAGATGATTCTTTCAAAATAATCGAACACTAATAAATAGGTATACACATTTATTTTAAATGTCTATTTATCCATCCACACATTTCTTTTAATTAAAGAAATAGCAGTTTTCTAATCTAAATAGTAATTTGAGAAGAACAAATAAAATATTTAAAAATCACACAAAAAACTTCAATGAACAAATTATGCAAATAAATCGGTAAAGAGTATTAATATTTATAATATTTATAATTCAAAACTTCAAAGGTTAACAAGAAAAAAAATCTAATAATATGACTAAAAATAATTTTAATTATATTTTATTTTATTTTATAGAAATTTAGAAAAATTGCTTTTGAATAATAATAATTCTTTAAAAACATAATTATAAATAAATATATCGAATTATATTACATTATGTATTAATTTACGTAAAATGTTTATGTCGTTGAACAGGAAATAAATGGAAATATATTTATTTGAATGAATGACAGAAACAATTTATTAAAATCTTGTTTCATTTAATGAAGATTGAAAATGGTATAATTTACATAATGCAGTTTACATATAATGTTGGTACAAAACAAATCTTTGAATTAGGTTTTTTTAGAGAAGGAGTCTCGTTTGAATTTTGTACTAATGCATTAATTCCATCTACGATGAAACTGTAAATGCATATTTCTCAGATTGAGAATTCTTGAAAAACAAAAAGTATTTTATTTTAATTTTCCGGACATCGAAATCATTAACACACAGAAAACAGTTCAGTCTTAAGTATTCAATACAAGATCGTTCATAGAAGAGTAAAATATATAAACACGGGATAAAAATAAGACGACGTGTTTCGAGATAACACTCATTATCAGATCAATCCACACCGTGAATACTGGAATAAATAATAATTAAGAAACGTTTTACCAATAAATTATTGAATTAAAATAAATTTATTTCATTTTTCTTAAAAATTAGAAAAGATTTTATTTTTTGACTTATGTATGTAAATATATAGTGAACATTAATTGGTACTTTTTGAAAATATATTTGTTAAAGCACTTTTAAAAATCGTTGACTATTTTTCGATCAGCAAATGCGATCATTTTCAGTAACTTATTAATTTGATAAATTTTAGTGTATTTGAAACCGAAAAGAAATTTCTACTCATATTATGAGAGGTTGTTTTGTGAATCATTGCTGATCAGACATTACAGGAACTTGATTAACATCCAAATGGGAAAAGTAATGCAGCGTCAATATTAAATATTTTCAATTAATATATATTAATAGAAAATTAATAAACAAATAATAGTAAATGAATAAATAATAATTATCGAAAAGTATACTATTTTATTGGTTCCCATATATACTAAAATTTATTAAAATATTAAGTTGCTGAAGATGATCAAATTTGCAGATCGAAACTTATTTTGCGAAAATCTTTTAAAAAGTAATTTAATAAATTTATATTGAACATATATATATATATATATATATATATATATATATATATTCGGTTTAATGTTCTATTGCCCGTAGAATATTCTTATATAAAGTCAATTTTTTATACTGTTCAAGAGACAATACTTAAATTGAAGACTGACGTATTGCTAAAAGATTCTTCAAAATCTTTTTAATTGTAGAACAGGAAATATATTTATGTCTTTTGAAATTATTTTAAGACAAATAGTTCACAAATGCTGAAAGACAACTGAAAGAAATTGGTTGCACAAGAAAACCTGATTTCCTATTTAGACAGGAAACAAAAGAATGCGGCATAACATCCAAAAATAGTCTGTATGATCAAAATTATAAAACTGAATACAGGTTGCTAATGAATTACACATATTTCAATCACTATTTGTAATTCCAAAATTGGTTAATGAAGGATTAAAAACCAAAGATGTATTCAAATTTACTGGAAATCAAGAGAAATTTGGATATTGAATATAAGTGGTAAGTAAATAAACAATATAACTTATAAATTACAGAGTAACGGGAAAGCAAAACACATTTTAATTCATTGAAGAAATTGCCGAAAGACAAGAAAATGTTGTTCCATCAAGTAGTCTTTATCCGATTATGTTTCAAGACCTTAGCAGTATTAAGTTTCTAGAGGATGGTAAATGGCCGTGCTAAAGAAACTCGTGCATTGCTTTAAGAGAATCTTTCAATCTTTGTCATAAAAATATATTAAAGTGATTCTACCTCTAAAACTCATAATTTACTCTATCCTTTAATAACTTGATTGTTTTGATGTTAATAAGGAACGAAATCTTCAATTTCTTCTTGAGAATTTAAGTAAAATGTTTCCATTCTTTAGAATAGTTCATTCTTAATAATTCGTTATGGCTTTATCAACATTTAATCTGACATTTGTATTTTATAGAATTATTTTGTAATATACATTCTTCCATTTTAGGCCTTTTTTCTTTGAAGTTCTATTCAAACATAACAATTGTAATTGATAATTTTCGCCATTGATAGTTTTGCACATTTGTAGTGGTTAATACTGTGCCACACTCTTCATGTCCAACCAAATACACTGCTTAACCTTACTTTCGTGTATGTTTTAATTTATGTGAGGCTCAAAGAATACCTCGCAGTGATCAGATCAAATTTTTTTTGGATTTTTTCTGATCAGGATTTATTATTCGATTTTAAAAATTATTACCGAATAAAAGACTATTACAAGACATGATTAAATTTGTCTAATTAGTATTTTGTCAAGGTCAAAAAATATATATATCCATATATATATATATATCCATATATATATATATATAAACAAATATTCTGTGTTCGATACAGACACTGTTTTGGTTTTCGCTTTGAATGTTTAAGTATCTGCTCTTTCTGATTATGTCCTTTTAAAAACAAAACATGCTAGAATTTATGTGGTCGCCATTAGATCTGAGATTGAATCAAATGTAATATCAAAGAAGTGAGCGTAAAAGGTTCTATTGAATTCAAAATAACCTTGTGGTTTAAACCCTGTTTTAATGGAAATAAACAAGACAAATATCGATAAAGTATTGTTTTTAATGTGGAATATTGTTGTTTTAGAAAATAATAATACAAACAATTTATTACACTTATTTTAACTATTTCTGAATTGATAAAATAATAATGAAATTTTAATGATGGAATATAAATAAATATTTATTTTATTATTCGTACAATAACAACAGCAGTAATGTTTATGATGATAATAATTTTATTATTATCAATTTTTTATTTATTTTATTAGATTTATCCCGATATTATGAATAATGTAACCATTTTACGATAAATTGAATTAAAATATAAATAAATAAATTTACTTCATATTCTCGGAGATTAGCTTCGACGTCTTCGATTCTTTTGTTGAGGTCTGCCAGACGACTGATTCGCTTATTCAATTTTCCAATGGACTCCAACCAGTATCTCTGAACATTCATTCATCAATTATTTTTATTTTTTAAATTATTATATTCATTTCCTAAAAATCCCAATTATTTTTCATTTCATTAGTTTTATTTGATCATTTAATTTTATTTGCAATATATTTTAAGTGTACTTTTATAAATAATATATAATATTATTTTGGTTTAAACCAAATTAAATGATGAATAGAAACACATATTTTATCAAGTATTTTGACAAATAAATGTTTCTTATTATATTTTTTTAAACTTTTTTTAAATATTTATATTATTTAACATTTATTTTAGGTTATAATTGTGAAGGACAGGCTCACTCTTAAAATTTTGAAACAATTAATTTTTATAAAGAATTTCTAAAATAAGGAAATATTTAAAATCAAAAGTTTTCGAAGCAATTATAATTAAAAAAATATATCTTAATTAATTTTAAAAAGTTATTTTCGGAAATAATCAAATTTTAATTGTAGAGTAAAAACTTAAAATGAAATTAATTGGGAAATAATGGATTTTTAAATAATTGATTTAAAAGAAATATAGAAAGACAAGGATAATTATGGTTGTACTAATTTTAAAATTTATTCTAAAAAATAAAATAATGAACTTTGTTGCAAAAGATTTAAATTAAAAAAACAAATAATTTTTAATTTTAAAGTTAGTTTGAAATTCTGCAAATTAATTAAATTAGATTAATTAAAACGAAATAAAGATTAAAACTTTTATCATTAATGTATCGTAATAATAATAAAAATTTGAATACTGTAAATTATTTTTTGTATTTAAATTGTATTTAAATTTTGTATGGTGTTTAAAATAGTTGTAGGTAAAAAATTCTTTTAAACTAAAACATTGATAATAAATAAAACGTTAAAATTTTTTATTAATTAAAAGCGTTTCACAAATAAAAGAAAATAACATTAAACTAATTATGTCATCATTAAACTAATTCTAAAATAATAAAAAATCATTTTATTAATTTAGTAAAAATATGAATACAATAAATTATGTTGGTTTGAATTTAAATTAAGTTGCATAAAATAGTGGAATGTAAATTTTCAAAATAAAGAGAATAAAAAAAATTCAATTTTAAAATAGCTTATCAGTATTTATAATTCCATATTTTTATATAAAAATCTGGTCAAAAAGAAAACGAAGAAAAGTTCCTCGACGAAAAATTGTTATTAAAAAAATTGTTAGCTAAAAATTGTTTGAATAATTGTTAATTGTGTTAGAAATAAAATTTGGTGTTAATGAGTCTTAATCTCGATCAAGAACCCAACAATAATCATTTTAATTTATCTATTTATTTAAAAAGGACTTTTGTAGAGGGCATTTTTATACTAAAATAATCTCCCTCCTCTATAAGGCAGCACCCTCATATTCACAGACCCTTATTAATAAATGTACACTAGTTGTCTTTTCTAAGCACAAAACACTCTTGACTCAAAGTAAGATATGGCATGATGGATGTAATGTTGTTGAAAATATTTGAAAGACCAAAGTAAAACAAAAGATGATTTTTGATGTCACTAAAGAGAATTTTAGTATGCCAAATTGATTCTGGAAGATAATCTGATAGGCTGATGGACCAACGGAAACAAATGTAAACAAAAATTAAATGTAAATATAAAATACCAGTTTGGATAACGAATAATCTGGAAGAGATTTGAGATATTGGTGGAAAAACCATAAAAAAGGAAAACGAAACTAATGAGGGAAAGACTATCGGAACTATACATAGGTCCTTCAACAGTGCTGAAAAGAAATTACGAAAGAAGTTCTGAAATACAGCTTGAAGATTGAATACATTTTTTATAAGAAATGTTGAATGACGATGTTGAATGAAGATGCGAGGAATGTTTGCATGTTTGAATGTTGAGTGTTGATTTGGAATTGTGTCTCTCCTACCCAGATGGATGATTATTATTTGAATTTTAATCAATGAAATTTGAGAGAAATATTTTTAAATATTAAAAAAAATTTAGTTCAGGTAATGTGAAAATAGAAATATAAATAAATTTTAATGATGTTATTATACTAAAGTTTTGTTAATTATTGTCAAAAAAACAAATTAACTTGTAATAATAACAAAATTTCGAAATACATATTAGTGTTTTCAATATATATATATATATATATATATATATATATATATACTCTTGATTCTAGCAGAACTACCAAAAACGGCTCTCAGAAATATGAAGCCCTGGTCTAAATTATATAACTAATCAACTCATAGGAAGCTCTTAAAAACGTCTGGCCTCTAGCTCTGTCTCGGATGGTATAAGTATTTCACAAAGAAACGCCGAGTAGATCCGCTACTTGTGAATACGAATAAAATAATCGCAAATTTAATGACAGTTTTTATAATACAAGGAATACTCATTTGAAACAACATTTGATCATTATATTTTATACTTTTTCTTATGACTAAATTTTTCAATTTTTACATTAATATAGATATTAATGTAAAATAATTTACAAAGCAGAGATGTACAGCAAAATGTTAATCGCTTAAGGATCGTAAATCGTACTGTTTTGTACTTAAAAACAGAATTATGTCAATAATTATTATGGTAATTTAATTAAACATGATTAATTTAATTAAATTTTCATTGGAATAGTATTTAGGACAATAAATTAAATTATGGAATTACCAGGGTAATAGAGACTGTACAAAATTAAAAAATTTTCAACACGGACATAAATATTTAAGTACATCTGATACCCTAATATTTTTTGAACAATCTTCAACCCCTTCAATCATTGGTTATCACTTAAGACCCTAAAAACACTAACAGTTAACTACTAGCAAATCGAAAAGCCCTTTGATCATTTATTCTTATAAATCATTAGTTTAAAATTATTTTAAAATATGATAAATTTCAAAAAACATTTAAGGATGATTCAGTATTTATTCGTTCACGGTGTATGTTAAAGGTGTTGCTGATATCTTCCATCTATATGTAGAATTGATTCGGTTTCTAAATGTTTAAGTAATATTTGAGAGCTTTCTTATTAGTTTTGCTCAATGTCATAGAAGCAAACAGGAGATTATTTTAAGTTACTTTTGCTTATCAATGAATGTTAAGTAAAAACTGATACTTTTGAATTTGTTGGAAAAGTAGTTTTTACAGTCTTCTGCTTCAAAAAATCAATTGTGTTTCCAGATGTAATATAAAAGTATTTTCTTATTCATAAATTGGTTTGTTTGAGCAATTTCAATTATTTCAGACAAACTAACGTTTATGTACGACTCAGCCGTTTTTTGATCATGAAAAGGAATTCATTTGAGTCGAACGAACACTTCTAGAATAGATAATTTTATTTTGTTTTACATGATCTCGATGTAACCAAATCGTAAATTAACGGCCATTTTCCGATTCATGAATAAATCTATGTTTAATCATCATTCAAAATACTTGAAACAATAAGGGTTTTTGTTAAACCAACTGACGCGATTCACCTTGAACTCTTCCTTTAAAAAATGAGACCCCCAAATGAAAAATAACTTCCTCAAACTCATTTTGTCATTTCGCATCACTGAACTTCAATCCTCTAAAATTTCTAAGAAAATATCAATCTTGCAATTTATTACATATGAATCTTCCTTGATTATTAGTAAATGCGGAGCATATATGTATTTCTATATGTCTGCTATTCCTGATGAACACAAAGTCCTACAAACTTAGACTGATACTTCCACCTTTCAATTCAACAAAACACCATATTTGAAAGAAATTTCGAAAAACTCACATCAAAATGCTTAAGCAAAACATTTCTTCAATGAGTTTCATTTTTTCTAGCAACTTCTCCACTTTAACATCTTATTAAATATTAAGAGCCCTTGCTATTTAAAATAATTAATTAACTTAAAATATTTAAACCCTCCTTTTGTGGACTGCACGGGATTGATTCTCAACTGGACATGAGATAAAGGTAATTTTTACAAAATTATAAAATTAGAGCTTCAAAGAAATTAAAAGCAAATATTTATTTACACATTTATATTTTATTTGCAGTGTTTATATAAAATCATGTTTTTAAAGGTTGTTCTAATAAGCTATTGACCCCTGATATATAGCAATTTTTGGGATTACATTAAAAAAGTTTTCAATAAAATCGTTTTAAATTTTGGAAATCGTTTTGCATTTTTCATTATTATAATATATGTGAAAACGAAAGAAAAAAATGCCGACGTTTATTACTCAAAAGATTTTTAGTATGACAAAAATCCAGTTTAGAATGACGAGAACAAGAATCGACCCTAATATGTTTCAATGTAGATGTTTCAATACAAAATTATCATCTATGAATTTATATTAGAATATAAAAATATTGATCTTACATTCTTATTCTTTAAATATACTTTTTAACTTATTATCGAGAACAAATAATAACGTCTTTAATCAAAATAGAAAAGGTCATCCATTATTAAATTTATATGCAATACAAACTGGATTCACCATTACGGTATTATCAATATGATTAAAATATGCTAATTAATTTTTAATCTTTATTTTGGCCTATATTATAAGATTTCAAGGTATACATCATAATGGTGATTATAATGATAGTAAAAAAGATTCAAAATAATTTTGACACAAATTATGAAAGAATTATATTGTCAAAGTATCATTATCGAATGTTTATGAAGCATCGTGTTAGTTGATTCATCCAATCACATTAAAGTATTTTAAAGCATTTTTATTGAGAAATGTTACGTAATAACTTTCAATTAAAACTTTATTTTAATTCCTCTGAGGATGATATTATGTTTTGTCTATAAATTTTGTGAGAAATGGTCTTTCTTTGCATTATATATATATATATATATATATATATATATATATATGTAGATTAATTACTATTTATGTAGTTTGAAAACTATTACATCATACGTCTCAAAAACATGCTTTTTTTTCTTCTTTTTTAAAAAAATATTTTAATGATATTTAAAAAATATTTAAAAAAACTTTAATATGAATCACCTTGCACGTTTAAGCATGGTTTATGATGCTTTATTAACAATGCTTCGGCAATAATCCTTTCATAATTTGTGTCAATAAACGTGCAAGGTGATTCATCTAATCATATTAAAGTTTTTTAAATATCATTAAAATATTTTTTTAAAAAAAAGAAGAAAAAAAGCATGTTTTTGAGACGTATGATATATATATATATATATATATTCCACCTACTATCGGTATACTAATACTAAAAGAAAATAATTTAAAAGTTAAAGGAGACAGTGAAATATGAGATGGTCTAACTTGAATTCTGTCTAATTCCTCCAGTTGATCCGAAGTGTCAGCATAGGCACTCAGTTCGCGCAGTCGGTGATCAATGTAGAATCTTTGTTCTTTGAATATCTAAAATAAAATTAATTACATTGTTATTACATTCAATACACTTTTTATTGTCTCTCTTTCAATGACTGTCGTTATTAAATCAGCTTTTTTGCATGCATTATTCTACAGACGATTAAAATTAGAATATCCGTTCACGTTTTTTTTGAAATAGTAAAATTTTATTAAAATATTTTCAATGTTATATTTTTTAAAAATAGATTTTTCAAATTTTTATTCACAATTTAATAAAGAGAATAATATTTTTTATTTTCATTAATATTTGTTCAATTGAGAAAATTCTCTTTTAAATTTTGTATATTAAAAAAATTATTTCTTGTAAACTTTATTAACAAATAATAAACAAGTCTTTTATTAACATTATATTTTATTTTAAATTATGGAAATAAAACAAACTTCAAAATATATTTTAGATATTTATTTATTTTCTTTTAAAAATTTCTAAATAATAATATTACATTAAAAATAAGTTAAAATAATTTAAAATCTAAAAAAAGACAGATTAGCTTCTTAAAATCAATGTAAAAAAATTAATAATAAATTTATTTTTCTATATAATAAGATCATAATTAATTATTTTCTTTCAAATTTATGGAAGAAAATATTTAAAAAAATAAAAAAAAACTTTTTTTTTAAAAATGAAAGTAGTAAAAAGTTTTTCTGTAGAAAATTTTATTATAAAATTATATACTTACAAGTCACAGTTAATATAAATGCGAAAATACTTTTTTCGTATTTTCATCGCAAAAGAAACTCAAAAAAATAAAAATTATTGAAAAACGATTTCATCGTTTTATTTCTTATTTGAAGTAAATAATGATAAATATTCTTCCGAAAATAATAAATATCTCTTTTAATGATAGAAAACTGTCAATACGATTTCTCTACCGATGTAATTAAATTTCTTCAGGAATTTAATATTCTCTGTAAATTTCTTTTGTCATATTAAATATAATCGAATTTTATAAAAAAGATATATATTTATATAAAGCATACTTTTGAGAGCATAAAATAAGAATAAGTACATATTAAGTGGTAAAGATATTTGATTTAATAAATGTAAAACATGTACCAATTTTACTTCGACAAAAGATATTTCATAAGACAAATTCTTATGTATATAAATATAATAAGTTGGAACGATAGTTTTTTCAGTTATTTAAAAAATTCTTTAATTTAATTTTGTCATTTATATATTTAATATAATCTGGATTTTATATATTATATATTCTTAGTAGTGTTTTTATATATTATTTGCATTGTATAGTCCCTTCTGTAAAACGTTATTGAATTTAGAAAACAAGTGAAAATGTCAAAAATAGCGTGATAAAATCCGTAGATTGATTTTCCAAAAAAGGCGTCTAAAATTTAAACTCGCAACACCAGAGATTCCACCAAAGAGCATATTTACGATGGTATTCCAAATTCTGCTCCGGTAAAACGAATGGTAAAAACAAAAAGAACTCCGGACGAGCTCTACGCCGTTTGATTGAAGCGGAGCAGACCCATACAGACAACTAAACTCAAAACTTCCACTACAATCATTATTTGGAACCTTCAAAAAATGAACAAGGAAAATAAACGTGGTCAACAGGTCTAACACTTTTTTAAAGAAATGCAAAAAAGCGGTCAATTAACGACTGTTCCTGACAATTGCACAAATTCAGCCGTTGTAGATTACAACGGATTTTGACGTGAGATGAGAAGTGGGTTGTATACGATAATCAGAAATACAAAAATCAATGGCTGAGGCAAGGTAAACTTAGAAAACGGCCACCTTGAAGTAATCCTCATCGAAAAAAATTTGATTTTGTGCGTTTGGTCAATCGCATAGGTACAGGTTCACTAAAAACTCCTTCCCCGTGCTCAAACCATCATTTCTAAAGCTTACTGCTCCCAATTATATCGTGTCCATGCCTCTTTGAGTGTTTGTGGTATCAGCACTGCTTGTGTTTGTTTTCAACTAGACAACGCCACACCTTAAAGATAAACACGTTAAGCAGACCCTTCAAAAGTTTTTCGACCTGAAAACTCCAAATTTTTTACCTACGCAGAATTTTCTTATTGTAGCCTCGTTGGAAAATAATAATTAAAATTAATGACGATTACAATAATGTAAACGACTCATTGTTATTGTAAAAAAATACTTTTAATAAAATGTTAATTTACTGACAAAACTTTCCAACCTATTAATATAATTTATATATGATAAATAAACGATAAGACAAATAACATTTATATATAAATTATTATATATATATATATATATATTATCAACAAAAATTTTTTTTCTTTTATATTTAATGTAATTAATATTACTTGATTTGTTTGGTGCTTAAAATCCCTGGAGATTATGAACATGTTTTATATTTTTTTCACAGATTTTGGAATAATTTCCAGTTTATCACAACAAATCATTTTTAATATTCATCATATTAACAGTATGAAAATGATTATCTGTAAAAAACATAAATGGATTGAGCCAATTTCTTCTTTTGTACCATAAATTTTTATATCAGTACTTGAAAAATTATCCTCCTTCAAGACATTTGTCTTTTGTGTTTAATCTTGTTCCAGTCATCTTATTTGTTCTTCCTTTTTTTGGTTACAATATTAAGAACAATTAAATGTATATAAAAAACTTTTATTATTTTTTCAATTTAATCATTTTTTACAACAATTCTCAACAATATTTTCGCCAGTAAACATAATTAATCTTCTTTAATATGGGGTTGGACACTTGGAATTGTTAGAAGAACATCTTAATACCAAAAGGGTTGTCTCTTCTGTGGAAAACTTTAACCGATATTATTATTTACATTCCTCAATTTTAAAATAAATGCTGTTAATACTAAGTTAAAAAATTAATTCTCAAATGGATTTCACCAAAAATGTTTAGTTCAATTTTTTAAGAAAAATGATAATAAACATTAAACTATTTTGTTTTTATAAAATATAAAAAAAATAATTTTTCAAATTATTTGATGAAAAAATTCATTTTTCATTATAATCAAGTTCATTTCATCATCCAAAGTATTATAAAAATAAAATTATATATATATATATATTATTTTTTTTATTATTTATTTCAAGAAAATCTGATTTTACGTTAATAAATTACTTTCTTATATCACTTTGAACTTTTGTTTGTAAGAATATTCTTTAGACTAGATGTGAGAAGTTGAGTCCTCCTCGACGACAGGGGTCATTGCCTTCACTCACAACTGAAGCAAATAACATAGTTTTTCCTTTTAAATATCAATCTTCATCATTTATTTTCAAAGGGAAGAACATATGTTTTATTATACAAAAAGCCCTTTTCAAATTATAATCTGATATTCATCAAAAATTATTGATAAAAGAAACACAAAATTTCTTTCAATAAAAGAACAATGTGTTTTGAGGTTATCAAAATTAGTGTGACGATTTTTCTTGTAAGACTAAAAAAAATTATAAGAAAAATTTCCATTAATGACGAATGAAATTCTTTTAATTTTATATAAATATGAAAAGACGTTATTTTTAAAAAAACAAAATTGTCATAAGCAAATTATTTTTCTCATTATAATAAGCCGAAACGAAATCAAGTTTATGGAGACTCTTGAAATTATTTTTTTTACTTCTAGAAATTTTAAAATTTAATGAAAACGAAAAACGGTAGACAAAAAGTATGTTTTGAAAATGCAAAAAAATCAATAATAATTATTTTTCTTTAATAATAAATCGAATTTATTTGAATAAAAACTTAAATGAAGATGGTGATGATAATTGCAAATACTCATTAGAAAAATTGAACAATGGTTTCCTGACGTTGAAGCTGTGAGAAATAATAACTGATCAACTTTTATGTTACCTATTCGATTGTTCTAATGACAATGTCTTGATAAAATGATCAAAGGACCACTTTTGATCCACTTTGGTCTTGTGCTGAGTTAGGAATAGTCTGAATTTTAACACTTAGTTAAAACTGTTACTTAAACAGGTGTATCTCCCAAGAATAAATATGAAAAGAATTCGGCTAGTATATCAGGTCCTTCCATTATCAATATTACTTTTCAAAAATGCCTTTTAAATCAAAATATCAATGATAATTTTGATAGACCTTATGAAACCTTATATACATCTATAACTTTGTGTTGAAAACATCTTTATACTACTTTGAAAAGTTGGTGGAAGAGGTTTATTCTTTTATAGCTTTGTAGGTGGGTTCTATATAAATTCCTACATAAATATCTTCCCTATTCTTCATTAACTAAAACAATTTTTTTAGTTATTTTAACTATAAATAAATCAATCAATTGAATGAAAATTTTAAAGACGAAAAAATCGAATTATTCGAATGATTGTCTTTTACCATTTGTGCTTTCTCCGCATTCTTCTAAACCTACTGATAAAGGGACTAACTGGTGTTGATTTGTTTCTGTTAAAGAACCTCCTTCAACCAATAAGTATAGAATAACACAAATGAACGTGTAAATATATTTTTAACAATAAACTTTATAAAGAAAGGAATTTGGGCTATGTCAAATAAAATCAGGGCGAATAAGAGACCAAATTTCGACAAGATCAACGATATAATGCATCATTTAATCTAATTTGGCAGGAATATCTCTGGGGATTTAAAGGCCAGGTAGTTGACGGACGGAATCAAATATTCTGCAGGATAAATATTGACCAGACTAGCCTGATCAATACGAGATTCTCGTAATAAACGTTTCGCACGGAACTTATTGGAAAATTGTTGAGTGATTTTGATTCTTGTAATGTAAGTTTGAATAGAAGAAAATATATCTATTATCATAAAGGAGGTTATATGCGATCTGCTCGACAGCAAAAATGAGACCGGGAAAGTCGGATAAACTTGATTGAGGATTTATTAGGAAACAGATCACCCGGAATCGGAATTTAATATCATAAAGGTTTCTATGTATTTTAATTTTTATTGATCAAAAAAATAAATATATTTTTAAATCTAATTATAAATATAAATACAAATATATTATATAAATATATTATATTATTTATCTAGATTTAACACTTACTCTTAAGTAATTATTTATTCCAAAATTTGCAAAAAATCATTTGTAACGTTTATAAAAATGTTTTAACAGTCTAAGGGAATGACTTTAATCAACACAATATTCTCCGTTGCTTTTTACATTTGAAATCATTCTTTAAGTTTCTTTATTCCCGTAAAATTGTTCAAAGTGCTATTTTAAATCTTTCCCTAACAAAAAAAGAGATTTGAAGAGACCTAAATAGATAAGAATCAAAATGAAAAAGTTCTTGCTAAAAGGATCCAGCCAAGTTCTCTCAATTTTTTACTGCCTCTATAAAGATATATACAATCTTGTATTATCATGAAGAAACATAACACATTTTCGGTTAGTTAATTATTGGCACTTTTTAGAGTTTTTTTATTGTTTCTTTTTTAGAAGCAGATTATAATCAGAAATGCTTTTCGAATCTTATCAAAGACTTTAAAAAATCTGTTTTGGATGATGATTTGATTTCGCTAATGTTAGAAGGGTTTTACTTTTTGTTACTTCCGGAAACGCTCCCCTGTGTTTTCTATTCGAGAACTACATGCACATGTTCGTTTTGAAAGAACTTTTCTGATAATTGATGAGGTACCCAAATTTCAAGTCAAAGAACGGAACCAAGCTTGTATATGTGATGATATGCTCTGCTGTGGAGAATCTGCAACAAATTCGATAGCTCTTTGGTGGTAAATGGTCACACAATGTGTCTTAAATTAACTTTTTTTTCATTTATACTAATTATTTTTTTTCTAAAGAAAAAAGTATTTAATAAAACAAAATATATATCTTAATTATACAAGAGAAAAAACGTGATAAATTTTTGATATAATCTTATTAAAAATAATAATAAAAATAAATATAAAAATGCTACGAAATTTCCAAAAAACCAAATATTTATTCAAATACTATAATAAAAAATATGCATAATTCAAATTATATAATATATTTTTAACATATTACTGTAAAAATTGATTTTTTTGGTTTTGTTTTAATTTCTAAAGCCATCCTCAAATAACGTAAAATTAATATTTATAAAATTATAAATAATTTAATATTTGTTTTCGTCGTTTTTTATTCTCAAAAAAATCTGAGTCTGCTTGAGTTAATTTTTTTTCAGTGAATAAAAAATAAATCTATCAAAGAAAAAAAAATCTGTAAAACTGTTTAATGATTAACCGAGTTTTTCCCCTCAGATTTATCCAAACCAACCCCAACAATTCTAGTTATTAAACTAAATTATCTGAAAATTATTCGTTTTTTCCCTCCATCATTTCTCGTCGAGAGATTGGCAATTATGAGACATCGTAAAAATTCGTCTAATTAGAAGATGTCTTTAAAAATTTAAACCAAGTAATGTAAGTTTAATTTTTCACAGTCTATCACATTTTAATTGCTAAAAAGAATTTACAGTGTTGCTCCAAACTAAACTAATTTTATTTGTTAAATCAATCAAAATGAGAAAGAAGAAATAAAGAAGAAAAATCCATTAAAATAATTTTATAAAAATAATACTATTCATTGTAGATAATATATTTTTATTTCATTAATTAAATGTTTGTTTTCTAAAGTACAAATTAATTATACAAAGATCTAACAAAAATTCTTAGAAAAGAATAATCTTCTTCAACTGTATTGACGTCTTATTACTTGTTGAATCGGATGATGACGGTTGATCAGCCGAAATTAATAACAATATATTGGGTTGAGTAAAACGTATTTTCGTTTTTTGCAGATAAATGACAATAAGAGACAGATTCGCATATAAAACGTCCATTTATTTGAAGAAACTATTATTGCATTTTGTGAAAGTTATTGAAAGATTAAATTCTCAAGTTGTGTTTTAAGATGCCATTTGTTTAATTAGATAAAATAATTATCATTTTTGTAAGTGAAAGAGTGTGTCAAAGTCCGTTTTCTAAATTTCGTGCTGATGATACCTCACGTCAAGATTGTGAGCGTTCTGGCCGACCAGTGGTTGAGGATGATCAAATCAAGACATTTGTTGAAAACAATCCACGATACACGACTCTGGAATTTGCAGAAAAAGTCAAAGTATCCAAAAATATAGTTGTGAATCGTTTGCAAGCTCTGGAAAACTTAATTCAGCACAATATTTGGATACCTCATATTTTAAGTGAAAAAAAAACTTAATGGACCGCGTCTATTTGTGACTCGTTGATGAAAAGAAACAAACATGTGCTATTTCTGAAACATATGGTAACATATGATGAAAAAAAGGTTGTTCTCCTTAAAATAAAGCGTAACCGGTCATGGAAAAAAGCGAGGTGAATCTCCTAAAACTATAGCAAAAAGAAATATTCATACCAAAAAGCCATGTTGTGTCTGTAGGTGGGATTTTGAAGGTGTGGTTTATTACGAATTGCTTTCTCCAATCGGGATTACTAATTCCTCTAAATATAGAGCACAATTGGATTCATTGAAGGCAGCAATCAATGTAAAGTGGTCAGAACTAGCTAATCATTATTTTTGCACAGAAACCAAAAACGTTCTGGGAGGATGGAATCCTCAATTTACCATCACAATGGCTGAAAGTTATTATTCAAAATGGAGCATATTTAATATACTACAAATACTTTTCTATGAAAATTGGTTTCAACTATTTTTTACTGAAAAATATGAAATTACTTTTTGCTCAACCCAATATTATGATGAACATTTTATAGGTTTACAAACTAACTAATCTCATTATTTTAATATTTATATGAAAAGAATAATATTTGAATTTATTGTGTGATGTTTCAAATATTTTTTTGTTAAGTAAAAAGTTGTATGATTTATGTTTTATGGTGCAATTTGATATTTCTTCCTCTCTAAAAGAATGGATAAAGGATGTGATGGACATATAAACTTTAAAAACGTTTTATTTCTTAAATATACTTTTCTAAATATGCATTATGTATATATCATATTTGAATTTGTTTAAATAATTAATCAAACTATAAAATATAAATAAAATATAATTTCAAAATCATTACAACATATTAAACGACAGTAATACTTTAGAGAATATCAAAATTTGATATTAAAACGTCATCCATTAAGTACTTATTATTTATTATTATAAATGATTATAGTAATGCTAGTAATAATATTAATTATGAAAATATCAAAATATTGGGTGGAAATAAAATATTGGCATAAACAAAATCATAAAACAATGTGACACAAAAAACAACTGCACTAATAAAGTATAAATGGATGGCACAACATTGTAAAGTGCGAAATTGATAATTTATAGAATAATACCAACAATGTTTGAGAGGGTTGGTTGTAACATTTGTCCCTTCCCTAGCCCCCAATGTCATGTCTAGGGGCATCCATAAACCACCAATTTCACATAATCTACGCAGAGCTATAATCTATGTCTGGCAGCCAATTATCAAAAAAAAACATTAATATGCAAATAACAACATCAATTGTTATAATATATAAGCCGCTCAGCATCTTTGATAAATATATTTGATAGAGAAATAAGAGTCACGCAATTAGGAGCAATTGAAGAAAACTCACTTCCGTTATCGTTTCTTTTACGCACTGAAATAAATCAGAAGATTAAATAAAACAAGAATAAGAAATCGATTATTCCACGTTTAATTAATTAATTTAATCCTCTTCAATGAAACAAAATTAGTTTTCCAACTATTTCAAAAATTAAATATATATTTATTATTATTATTATTATTATTATTTAATATTAAAAAATTTTAAATATAAAGACATTTTAGTTTTAGTTTAACTATTTTATTTTGATTATTGCTACAAATTTAAATTATTTGAATTAATTATAAACGGAGTATTATCAAAAGTAAATGTACGTCTCAAACGGAGTAATGGCCTAAAAAACAACGTTGATTTTTATGGAAAGTTAAAAAATTTTCTTAAATATATCCTTTTGCTTACCATAATGATAATGCTACTATGCTAATACTATATGACTACAGATGATAGTTTATGACAGTTACGTATATGAAAACGAGAGGAGAATCGCTGTCACCTTCAAAATATATTTATCAATATTTTCAAACATTGTTTACGATTTCTTCGCTGTGAAAAGGTCTGCGCTATCCCTAACAGTGGACGTCCTAAGTCTTCACCTCGTATTTATGTTGCAAAGTAGTTTCCATTTCTTCTGTTTCACGGGCTACTGAACGCTGGTTTCTGAAAGATTTCGGTTACAATAGTAGGGTAATACCTGGATTTTTCGTAAATAAGTCATTGCTCTTGTATTAGGTTTTTTTGGTTTTTATGTGTTACACTTTGCACCCAAAAATAGACACATGTACTTATTTTTGGAAACTGTCATTTTTAACTCGAAATTGACCATTATTGCTTTGATCAATTCATATGGAGGCAAAAAATTAGCACAGGTGTGCTTATTTTCGGAAAACCCCGGTAGGTAGGAAATCACTATCATTCTCAACCAATATTGTTCATCACTGGTCTTGAGCACAAAAATATTGAACAAATAATTTTACTTTTAGGATACAATTATCTTCAGTAGATAATATTTCCTTTCATCTAGACGTCGGGTCAAGGTTTTGCGTCCACCAGATCAAGTATTTAATGTTAAATAAATACCTTCAATCAATGGTAGGTCCGAGTTCTGGTAATTTTTTGGCTCACATTTCAATCCCCTTTCACTATCCTCTTCAACAGTCCTTGAAAAACATTCTTCCGAATTCATAGGCGATAGTTCACCTTCCCTTCTATAAAGGCAACCAAACTCTTAATACAGCAAATAACGATTTTATACTTTCTGAGTCTGTCCAGATATTAAAATACATATACTGAAACATACTTAGGACCTCAGCCCTAACAATAACAGAAAATTGTACAATATGTAAATTCAAACGAACTTTAATGAAAGTTCAAATAAAAACACCATATAATCTTAGAGGATTTTGATACTTAGAAAAAATTCCTAAATATCACATTTTATATTACTTTCCGTTGATATAACACTCTTTGCAATGTCTCCTGGGAAATTCCACATTTTACGTAGGAATTAATTGTTCTGGATTATGTTGCAAAATATTACCTGACACCTTTTGCTGCTGATAACATTCCGCAGAAAAGACAACATATCTTGTCAACGACTTCGACTGACTCTGCGATAATTCTTATCATTCAGACTCAATGTATTAATCTTAATTTATTTTCCACAAAGGATCTCTAAAACTGAGAAGAAACACGAGTCCAAAAAAGTCATTTTAAAGCATTCCTTGACAGAACAATATGGAAAAAATGCAAATATTAAAAGTGTTTGTTTATTTAGCAGTTGGATTCCTGAATGATAAAAGTAACTCTTCCGGTTCACTAGGAATAAAATGAATGAAAATTTTATCAGTCTATTTCATATTGCTTGGTTATTTATATTGTATTTTATATATTCATTTTATACTTCTAGTCAGTATTATATTTTTGAATTATTTTCATAAAGAATTGCAAAAATGTACACTAATTTTCTTTTAATCAAGGAGTAAATTGGTGCTAAATTATCAGTCCTGCAACAGAATATATAAAAATTCATCTTGCAAATTATGTACATTTTTCATTCCCAATTATTTTATTCTCAAAAGCAAAATATTCTTGTTAAGTTGCCTTTAAATTTGAAGTTGTAACAATTATTTTTGCCTAAATGTAAAAATAGCAGTTTGGGGGAATAAATATTGTTGGTCATTTTTAGCAAACAAAACGAAGGAGCCAGGCATTTTATTCCATACAATGTCGAGGGAAAATTAGGGACATATGGCTTTGTGAAAGTCATAAAATTGTTCTAATTGTATGACGAAACACCCTAAATATTATACGTCAGTCCAATTATAATTGAGAGGCAAATAACAATTAAAGAAAGATAATAAATTTATAAAAATAATTATAATATATTTTATCGTTATGATTAGTTCCACAAAGTTCGAAATGTTTTGAAGATGAAGTCTTTTGCACATCAATAACATCATATAACATCTCTATTATTACTTTTTATCAATCATTATAATAAGCATAATTATATAAAAAAGATAACATACATTCACTTTGAATTTTAATTCATTTAATGTCGTTATTGGTTTAGATGAAGATCCAGTCAAAGACATTCCTGATCCAAGATTGTTTTGGCAAAATACAATGAATGAATGAATATGATCCTTTATTTCTACAGTCACTTGATGAAGAATGTTTTTCTCTATCTTTGCAGCTTGTACTGAATATGAAAGATCGGACACCGCATTCTCATTACCAGACATATCTTCAACACTATACGGAGACGAAAGAGAATCTCCAAAACTATTCTCCCGGCTTTTGAGCGTACTGATTTCAAGTTCATTATGTAAAGAAGACGCACTGGTTGATAGAATGTTTTCTTCTAATACTTCTTTGCCAGAAATTTTATGATCTTCTTCTTCCTCTTCTTCAATGTGGCCCTATGAATATTTTTTTTAAAAAAATAATCAAAGATTGAATTTTAATTACAGATATTTAAAAATGAAATTAATATCAAAACCAAATTAATAAATATTTATGTTATAAAAACGTGAAAAATACAAAAATATATTAAATTTAATATTACAGGAAATAATCAAGATTCGTATTTCTGTCGTCAGATCAACCGCAATTACGAAAACGTAAACAATTTGTCTGACCTCAAACAAAATAAAATAGAATTTGTGAATTAATCATTCTACAACCTTGTAATTCAAAAAGGAACGAATTTTGTTTTCGTTAAATAATGTTTATTTTTGAATAATCTGTCATCAGTTTGTCTTGAGATTATATCATAAATGATCATGCAGAATGTAATGATAATAATATTTCTAGCTTAAAGTCTTGACGTTTTAAAAGGTTTAAGAACACAGGACTGAATAAGTAAAGTTTAAAACATACATAAAGCAATTACCATAGAACTTAATTTTTAGTAGTGATATGTTTACGAATATAAGCATCCCCCTACTGTTTCGGATAACTGTGTATTACAAATAATATTCAGCATTGGCGCACAGAGTAGTGAATCATAGACTCTGTATCGGATAGAAACCATATGACAAATACAAAGTTTTCTGATCCTCTCACACGGCTTCAGATGCAAGAGTGCGAGCTTTCAATGCACAGGCACGCTTCGGCTTCCCTCTGAAAAATGAACAGTCATGTTCCTTCGTTCCGTGATTCTCGAGACTTTTGCCTGTAAACGTATCTATTGCAACTGGGAAATTGGCAATGAAACATTCCCTTATACTTTATATTATCCAGCTGAAAATTCAGCACCACACTAGGGATTACTCTTGGACAGTCCTCATCAGTTACACCGGCAGACACTGGCATATCATGTTCCAAGTTCAAAGGTCCAGTACGGTTTTCTGTTTCTTCTCTTTGTACTACTTGGATGTTCGTAGTACCATTAACTTGGATTCGATGATCAATTAATAAATATCATTGTATCCATCCATTATTTTTAAAACTTTTGCGGCAGTTCTCCTTGGGACATATAAATGAACCATCACCTCTCTGTGCCGACGGCGCCGTGGCCAGATGCACATTCTTAACGTGTCTTGGGAGTTCATTCTGCTCAGCAAATTCTTTAAAGTGAGAATGGAATGCGCAAGCTAATAGTTTGATGCGAGGCTGAAGCATTTGCGGATATTCTTTCTCGTACTCGACAACCTCTTTCAGTCGCTCAGATATGGTTCCTTTAATCAGTTGTTTAAATTCCTCATCCTTGTCGAGAAACTCTCTTTCGTTTAGACTTTCCCTGTATTCTAACAAATTTGCCGGTTCGATGAATATCCAGAGCACATCGCAAGCAATGAGCGCTCACATCACTTTCTTTTTACAACCACTGATTCTGAGATTTTCTGAGAACATCTCAGAGTTTAGAACTCTTTGATCCTCAGCTACACCCTTCCGTGAATTATATTCATAGAATACTATGCGTCTTTTGACCAGAATCACTCTTGCCCCAGTCAGTTCAATCGTCATGTCCTTATTCGGGATTCTGTCGAGTTTGGTCTTCTTGTGAGCTATCCTCTCTTTACCGCTATAATAGTTTCAAATACCTTTAACTTATTTTTTGTTTCGAACTAAAAATTATTCTTTGCTTTATTTAAAAATTTAAAAAAAGTAAAGTGAAACAGACAAATACAGATTCTCTTTAAAACAATGACTTATAGCCCGTGTGATACCTCATCTTTGTGAATGGATGTTGTTTGTTGCTTTTGCATATGTCTTTTCTTTTACTTATTTGGAATGTGCATGTTTATGTATCTGTATTATATTTCTGGTACGAGTTTTTAAAAATTTATTAATAAGTATGGATAAAAATTCGAATGTCAATATTGACGTCTACGTAGATAATTAATAATAACTAATAACTTCTATGTCTAGCAATCTATGATATTTTTGAACAATTAAGTCACCAGCAGCCAACATTGATCAATAGGACTGACCCTATCCTCATCTATATACCTCTTCCACCATACTCTCAAAACCTTTCACCGACAGATTACACTTTTTCAAGCATCTTGATAATTTTCTCCACGGTTGGATCTTCATAAATTAGGACAAAGTCAAAAGATCATTCGTCGACTTCATCTAACCCCAAACACAAAATTTGTGACTCGTTTGGGAAAATGTGCTGATTTTTATGGTACTTATTTCGATTAAATTAAATGAATATGATAAAAAGGTTCTAAAATTATAAACCTGAAGGATGCAAAACATTTGTAACAACCTAATATATATATATATATGTGTGTGTGTGTGTGTGTGTGTGTAACAAAATGAAAATATTCTAATTTTGTATTATTAATAAAAAAGAAATTAAGTCGGATCTGGTTTTTATCAAATTTTGTTGAAACGAAACTGGAAATAAATAATAATATTTTGAATATTTAATATTATTTGTACATAGTCTTTTCAATTATGAATGTTGATCAATGTTTGATCAATAATGATTCATAGTAAAGCTTCTGAAGTTAAATTAATATTATAATAAAACATTATTAGATAATATATACATCTACATATATTTATCAATTAATTAATAAGAGAAACAATTGTACATAAATATGAATTCCTTTAGAATTCAGATTATCACTAATAAGAGAAATACATCCTTTTAAATTAACCAATTATTATGTCAATTTTGTAAAAAAGATAGACATAAATAAAATATTTTTTGTAGAAATATATGGAAATGTTACAATGAAGAAATAAATTAAAAAAACAATATTTATTAACGAAATAAATTAATTTCCCAAATATTTTTCATAAAAGAAAACTTGATCTTTAAATTTTAGAATAAAATATTTAATATAAAAATTGTTTTTTTTTACATTTAATAATTAATTAAGTTTATTATTTTTAATTTATAATGATTTGATTCTATCATAAACTGAAAGGAAATAATAACTAAATCTAAGAATTTTAATTTAATTAAATAATAAATTTTATTTCCTAGGATGAAGAAGTAGAATGATTGACACACGGAAGTTTGATGAATAAGAATTCGTCGAAAATCTTTGAAATAAATTTTATCTGATTCCTCCTTTTTATAAACTTGTATTTCTTTTATTAAAACAGCAAACGGCGCTCTGATATAATAATCTTTAATATTCGAGGAGATTCCTTTCGACACTCTTTGAACTGGTTTTACTTCATCATTCAGTCTTATCTTGTTTCAGATTGCCTTTTATTCAAGGAATTCGCAATTAATATTCGACCGTATGCTGTACTTATTCATTTTATAAAAAATATAATTATTGACAAAATAATATTTTTAATAAAATATATGTTGGAAAATGCATTTAAAAAAAGGAAATACAAGTTATTAAAAATATAAAAAGATATTATTATCAATTAAAGATAATATTAACAGTTACAAGTACAAAATAGTGTAACTCGCTCGCTCTTTTTGATGTGTACGCATATTTTATTCAGTTTTAATTAAAACATTTTACTGTAATCTTTTCTCATCCGACATAAATTACTTTTTTGTATTTTCTTCCTGACCTCTTACAGCAATAACTTTCTGCTTCTTTTTTTATCACAAAAAAATTTTAATTAAACTTAAAATTCTTATATTTTTATATATCATTAATTAACTTTTAAAAAAAATTTATAGTTTTTTTTTAAAACGTATTCAAAAATATTTATTAGGCTAATATTTTTCCAAACATGAAAAATAACAGTTAATGCAAACAAGTAGTGTTTCGGAATAAATCTTTATTATTAATATTGTTTTGTTATCATTATTTATTTATGAAAACATATCTCTCTTTGCGCAAGACGATTCAAATACACATCTTTAGTGTTATATTTGAATAAAAATAGCTTAAATTTATTGAGTATATATAAATGATTTTTTAATTAAAATTAAATAATTAATATTAAAAACAGAATTTATTAAAATTGAATTTTTAAAAAAAATATTAAATTAAATTTGAATTTATTTATGTTCGTTTAGAGTCTAAAACTTTAGACATTTAAGAAATTCATTTTGATGAATCATTGATTTATTGGATTGACCGAACTGTGTAGGTGTATGTATCAGTTTGGAGTCAGGAAAATGAGTGCAGGAAATTGCTCGCTCTGATTGGTCAACCAATCAGAAAGATTGTCGAACGTTATTATTTTAGTTAAACATTAAAACTGAAAGAATTGAATTTGAATTATTTTGTGAAATTTTGTCGAACGTTATTGATATTGTGAAATTTTTTCGAATAATTTTTTATTTACAATAATCTGATAACGAATATTTTTAAGACACAAATTTCACTCTAGCAATTCAAATTGAATTTTTAGACGATACGAATTTTGCTCTGCCTATTCAAACTGATATTTTGATCAAAGGATTAGACACTGACGATTCAAATTTCAATGATGTCTCTTATTTGGGATTTACTTAAATTTAAGATTTACTTAAATTTTTGTCTAATTAGAACGAGTTATAATTTTTGAATTTTGAACTGAAATAATTATTTGATTTTTTAAAATTATTTGAATTGGAGCTGTTATATTTGAATTTGATTACGGATAAAATTGATTAGATGTTTTTGTGATTTCTCGATTTTTAAATAAAAGATAACGATTAGTTTGAACATTTTTAACTGGGCCCAGCACAAAATAAAAATGACCGAGTCTACAAATTCACCTACACTGTTACTCTAGCACTACCACCGACCGTTCGTCTTGACAATATGGATATCGGGTGTAACACATAAAAAAGAATTCAGCGAAACTTCAATGTAAAAGTGCATTTTTGTCCTGATATATCAAAGAAGTGCTGTAGTTTGCAAAATGTAATAAGTTAGACTCAACCCATATATAAAAGAAAGCGATGTTATTTAATTCTTTCCTACAGTTTATTTCTTCTCAAAGATGGGATGCTTTATAAATATTTTTTAAGAAATACAAAATGTACTGTTTACCGTTGTTGACGTACAGTCTCTTCAAAACGGTATATATCATCATCCTCTTATTGAGCGTTAAACAAATTTTAAAATACGTGATGTGTTATTTATTTTAATATCAAAAAAGCTTTAAAATAAAAAGTTGTTATATTTAAAATATAATAAAAATATTACTTTTAAAAATTGATTTTTATAAGACTTATCTCATTAAAATATTGTCCATTTTGAACTTAAGTGATTTTCATGTAATAATAGATCTTAAAATGATAAAACACATCTATAGCTAGAAGGAAAATAAAATTGAGGAAATTTTATTCAAATTGAATAAATTAAAAACTGAAAAGATACTTATAGTCGTGTCGTACATATTTACAATCAACATAGTTGTCGACCAATGAATGGACACAAGTGACTAAAGAGGAAAAGTTACGGAATTGAGTACTTTGATAAGGAAATTTTTTATAAAAGGATTTTTAATTATGTATAAAAAAAATTAATGAATTCTGAAAATAACCAACAATTTGCATATAATTATCTTTAATAATGCTTTTGCTTTGGGAGATTCGTTATTAAATAATAATTAATTGGTATATAAGCAGGAAATCCGAATCTCTGATTTGTCAATTGTAATTGCTGAACACACTTAATTGAATAGAAATAGATCGATATCATAAATGAGTCACCAATAATTGTGTGTGTATGCATGTATATGTGTTAATACACACCAATCAATTTCAAATTTGTCATTTATTTTAACACACTTTTTAAATATTTACGTTTTATTCCGTTATAATTAATATTTCGTTCATTAAATCATTTTTCGATTTCCAAAAGAATGTTTTGTGACTTCTTTATTGAACCTTAAAAGTGTGATTCGTCCATAGAAAACATCTATATAAATCGTTACCCAAATATTTAATATTATAAATTTTCACGAAATTCTTTTTGAAAAGTAGTGAAATAATTTATAATATATAAAATAAGATAATGTAGACAAATGAAGTTGTACAAATAGTGTACTATATTACCTTTTTCCTCTTTTGCTACCGTTTATTTCTGTTCAATTTTATTAAAAATTAAAAAAAATATTATCTGATAATTCTTGTATACATATTTTTTAAATATTAAATAAAATATAAACAAATTCCTTTCTTTTGTGTTAAAATGTTTTTCTTGAAATGAGGGAATATTTATTATTGTACCCAGACTCTTTCAGTTTTCCATTACTATTATCAAATTGAAAAATGCAAATACATTCATTTTAAAATATTGGTAAAAGCAATATAATTAATAATATTTCATTTACTTTTCAAGACGCTTCTTTTTTTATGAACGTTAAGGAATGTATTATTATTAAACTAAAATTCTTTAAAAGGAATACAAAAGAAATTAACTTCTATATTATATCATCTGTTACATTGGGATAATATGTAGTTAATTATATTCTTTCTTCACTTGTTTCTTGAAAAGATAATTAGATTAAAATTCATTCTTTTACGTATTATATGAATACAATTATATATTCTTAAATAAAATAGAAAAAAATTGTGTCTTTAGATTTACTTCATGAACTTCTTTTAAATATTTTTTAATTAATAAATTTTCTCTTCTTTGACAGAAATTCATCGAACAAAAAACCTTTTTGATTAATTAGATACATAATATAACATCAAGGCATAATTAACATTTACTTATGTGTTAATAATTTTATAATGCAAAATTTTCATATTAAATGTTTTTTCATGATATAATTATTTATAGTTTTATAATATATCTTTTTCCGAGGTCTTTTTCCGGTCTCCCTTAGAAATTACTCTTTATTATTTACTTTTAAAATTTAACTTTTATCAGATTAGTAAATTTTCATTAATTTTAAAAATGACAATTCTGTTCGAATGATCATTTATCGCAAATACCATAAAGCACAAATTTTCAAATTAGTTGGAAGAATCACAATTCCAATTTCAGGACACTCAAATAAACGCGCCACATCCATACACAATTTGAAATATTCCTTACAATCACTAATTTGGGTTTTGAGATGACCATTTTTCTCTCTAATGTACAAGTTTTTCCACCCGTGATAATTAAATTTATAAAACAGATTAGCAATCGCTCAATAAATCGTTTTCGATTTATTAGGGAGAAGCTTTGAACTTGATCATGTGTTACTTTGTAAAAAAAGAATCTCTTCTGTTTCAAAGGAAGAGTGTTCTGTTTTACAGACAGGCTATGAATAATTAATTATTTTTCAATATATATATATATATATATATATTAATATCGTTTTGAAAAAGGCTCAATCGTAATTTCGATAAAAGAAAACAAAAACGCAAGTTATCAATAATTTTATTTCGTAAAACTAGTTTAGCTTTTACAGGCATCGTTAGTTAAAATGAATATTTAAACAAAATTACAAGTCATTAAAATGGTTTTCTGACTGTTACACCATAATAATCCTTGTATATTGGAGAAACACATCGTCGTCTCCGAAATAGAATAGCAAAACATCATCAATTGAGAAGAAACAGCTTCATTCTCATATATATATATATATAATTTTCGTGATCGTGAAAGAGTAAATTTTGAAAAAGAATTCACTTTTGAGTAAAAATTTTGATACAAATTTCGAGCGTAGTATCACTGAGGTATTATCTATTTAACATTTCAAACCATGCTTAAATATACAAAGTGATTTATCTAAACACGTTAAAGTTTTTTAAACATATGGAAATTCTTTATGTTGTAACAGTCAGAAAATCATTTAAAGCACTTGTAATTTTTTTTAAATATTCATTTTAACTAACGATTCTTGTAAAGGCGAAACTAGTTTTACGAAATAAAATTATTGATAAATGGCATTTTTGTTTTCTTTTATATATATATATATATATATATCAGCAGCGTAGCCAGGATTGCAGAGGGGGGGGTGGAAAAAAATTCCTGAAAGATCTAGCAATCTTAAATATAAACTTGGTGGCAAAAATAACAAGAAAGAAATAATATTTATTTATTTTTATTTCTTTATAATTACATGTCCAGCCGACGCTTTCCTTTGCGGAACTCGTGAATAAAATCTTCAAACGATACTTCTATGTCACGATGAATGCTCAAAAACATTAATCCATTGAGTCTTTCCTCTCCTGTCGTATTTCTGTCATCGGTTTTGAGTTGTTTCATCTTATTGAATGATCGTTCGATATCAGCAGTCGTTACAAGAATCACATTGTAAATTTTCAGTAATGTAAAAACATTAATGTAAAAACTGGGGAGTCCCCAGTTTTCGGCCCCGCAATCGAGCCCGATAACTGTGGGAGTATGGTGGTAGCTAATTATGTTTTAATTTTTTCAGGGGTGGGGGTGTCTCCCGATTTTAACCCTCTAAACTTAAACGATCCTTAAGCTCCTCGGACCTCCTTTTTTCTCCCCGATTAAAATCCGATCAAGGGTTTTTATATTAATCTTTGTTTTCAGCCTCGCCAGTAAGGCCGAAAACGTGGATTAAAATGGGAACACCCAATTGGATTTTAATTGGGGGGAAAGCGAGAGGTCCCGTTCCTCTAAGTTTTGTTTTTCGTAATATTTTTTTAAACAATTTTTAGGGCATTTTATCACGGGGGGGGGGTGGAAATCCACCCAATCACCCCCCCTGGCTACGCGCCTGATATATATATTTTCATTTATTTATGAGGTAATGACAAAATTTGGAAATAATCAAATTATCAAAAACTTCATTTGGGTCAGAAAATTTGTTTTAATTTTTTTAAATACAAACTTTTTTTTGAGAGATTTTAATTAATTCTAATAATAATACTAATAGTAGTATTAATAAAAATCTCGTTCCTGTCCCATCATACCAATCTTACAAAGTCAACGTTGACGGGTGACATTATTTTATTTTTGTTAATTATTATTAATAAATAAAATATTTGATTAGTTGACATATTTTATTTCGTATATTAAATATTTACACAAGTCGTAATTGAATTAATAATGAAACTGAAATTATATAACAGAAAGAGATAATAATATGAAATATATCGCTTATTCTTGTCCATTAAAAAGATTAATCACACTGCAGCCAGTTATCGAGGTCTTCCTTTTCACCTTTGGAAATGAATGTCGAGATATACTTGCTTAACAACCGCATTATTAAGTTGACTTATTCCTTTATTAATTACTTCAATAATGCTTATTCTATTCTATTAACGAAATTCTTTTCTATTTAATTCTTTTTTTTAAAAGCATTTAAAAATAATTTATTTAACAAAGTCTGTTGTTAAAAGATTAAATTTTAATTAAAATAATTACTAGTTAATTAAAAAACGGGAAATTTTAATTTCAATGAATTGATAACAAAATAAAATAAATAAAATTGTCCATTCAGATCCAATCAAACAAAACCAAAATCAATAAACTTATTAAATAAATTAATTAGGAAAAAATTTTTCTCGTATCGATTTGTTTATTATAAAAAATAATTAAAAAAATGTTTCAATGAAAATGTTAATTAGAACAGTTTTTTTAAATGTAATTTAAGAACTATTTCAAAACTAAATTTATAATAAATAATAATAATGTTTTATTTTCAGTAAAATAAAGAAGATTCATTAACGTGTTTTAAATAACCGTGTTAAAAAATTTAGATGCAAGAACACCAAATTGTTAGAGGCAAACTGGTGTCAATTTGCTTCAGTCTACGAACCTATTTTAACCAATAAATATAAAATAACACAAATTAACGTGCAAGTTGTAAATTTTGCAATATGATGAACCCTGCTCGTGACGTTTATTTTTGTATTAGTTTGAAATGATGAAAAGAATTGATGTGTTTGAAAGAAAAAGGATTTTTGTTGGAAAATGAATGATAATATTGGAATATATTTTGTAAGAAGGAATAATTGGTATCAATGATATACTTGATTATAGGAGAAAAAGCGGAAAAGAAGAGTGTAATGAAAGAAAAGTGTAATAACTAAGTAAGAGAATCGATAAAGAGAAATCGATTTTACAGGTTATTCTGAAGAATAAATATGAGTCACGATGGCCGAGTGGTTAAGGCGTTGGACTTGAAATCCAATGGGGTTTCCCCGCGTAGGTTCTAACCCTGCTCGTGACGTTTATTTTTGTATTAGTTTGAAATGATATTTGGAACAATGATAACAGGAGGAATTTGGACGAGCTCAGACAAATTTGGCCAAATCAGAGACCAGAATTCGAAAACGTTTATTGTATAATGTATTATTTAATCTAACGAGTTCTCGATAGTAGTATTTGTGGTGATTTTGAATCAGGCGGCTAACGGAGTGTATAGAATATTCCCAAGATAGATATTGATCAGATTACTTTGATCATTACGAGATTCTTGTGATTGTATTTTAAATAGCTAATATATGCTTCGTTCATAACTCATTGGAAGATTTTTGAGTGCTTCGGATTCTTGTAATGCTAGTGAATGGAACAAATATATCGATTGTCGTAAATGAGGTTATAGGTGATCTACATGAATGGCAGAGATAAAGGGGAATTGAGGATTTGATCAAAACGGATAAACCAAAATCAGTATTTTATAGCATAATAGTTTCTGTGTTTTAATTTTTATTGATAAAAAAACATTTTATTTTAATTTAAATATTTATCTGGACTTAACAGATCCCGTTAAAATTGAGGAGCAATCTTTAGATGGGCTTAATTTTTCTCAAAGTATTTGTTTAACTCCAGCAGGGCACTGTTGTTCTTGATATCGATAATCATGTATGAGCCTTGGTATTTTTGTTAAAAGTTTTTTTTTCGATGGTTTCCCTGAACTAGGCTACGGCGTTATAGATGATTGAAACCATATAAGAGTTATATTTTTCCTTTATTTCTTTCGACTCTGTTGCACATGGGTTGGTTTGTGATTCCAGTTAGGTTTTTCGTGATTATTAAACTGGTCAACGAAGATTTTGAGAATGACGGAACATGAGGTAAACCTGACTTAAATCACCACACTGCTTACGAAAATGATCTCAAAAACATTTCATCACGTCCATATTTTTCGTTATTTACAGATTCGAGTATTTTCGATAAATACATTATTTTATATTATGAAACAAATTCAAAATACTGAATCAAAAGAATTGCCGAGTCACCATGAAGTACGGTGCAAGTCTCAAACCCTCAGTCTTATCAATTGCCAGAGCTGCTTTTAACCATGGCTACATCGAGTGTTTTGCACCTAAGCATGCTACATACTGTAGATTTCACCTACATACTGTACATGAATAAATGGTTGTGCTCACACGTTGTCTCTGAGTTCAAATAGCATGGATATAAAAGGAGGGTACAGAGAGAGGACATCGGCAGTAAATGGATGAGTCATGGTGTGAAAGAAACTTAAAGACAGATGGTCAATGTCAACATTAACTGACATCTGTCGGACAAGACAAAAGAATGGTACATGAAAATCAGTGGAAGTTATTTGTGTGAGAAAAAGTGTGTGTGAGCCAATGCAGGTAGCATGACGTAAAGTGTTATGATGGCAGTTGCTGTGTCTCATTTTTTCTATTGGCGAAGTGACGATTTTCCGGCTTATCATCTACCATCATCTCCACAAATGTCTACCGCACCATCTGAGGACCGCAGGAAGTGCCTCAACTACCCAGATAATTTTTGCTAAATATGCGGTAAATTCACCCTATCTGATCAACGACGATTGTTAACTCCTCCAGTATGCGAAGCTTATGTTCAATACTTTAGCTGGAAAGTTGGAGAACAGGAGAAAAACTGGGCTCCACACGTGTGCTGTCACACATATCTGGCGGATCTGCTCAAGTGGCAAGATGGGAAATTAAAGAAGATGCATTTTGGTGCGCCAATGAAATGGCGTGAGCCCACTTCTGACTGTTACTTCTGTTTGACCAAAATCTCTGGATTCACAAAGAAGAACAAAAAATCTATCAAATATATAGACATTTCCTCCGTAACAAAGCCATAGTCACACAATAATACCTTGCCAGTGATACGGTTGCCGTAGAAAAATGCAGTACGAC
Source organism: Girardia tigrina (assembly GCA_001938485.1). NCBI lineage: Eukaryota > Metazoa > Platyhelminthes > Tricladida > Dugesiidae > Girardia > Girardia tigrina. The sequence continues at coordinate 70,781 of MQRK01254223.1, forward strand.
AGACACAAGTTCTTCTCAACAGGGAAAGTTTCTGCAGAACTGTAGTTCGAAGAAGTTGATGCCCCCCATCGCATTTCCTAAGTCGAATTAAATGATCTTGTGAGAGATTTGTCATTGGAAAAGCAGCAGGCAAAGGCACTCATATCTCGATTACAAGACTGGAACCTTCTTGCTCCAGAAACTCGTGTTTCTACCTTCCGGAATCGTCATGAAAGATTTTCCAGTGAATCGTTCCAGTAGATTTTGAGGGCAGTCAAGAAATGCAGCTGTAATAGTTGCTTTCAGCTCGTTGACATTGGCAGCTTTGTGAGCCAATATCTTTAGTTTGAGAATGCCCCACAGGGCATTATCGCAGGAGGTCAAATCAGGATTCCGTAGAGGCCAAGGCGTTGGTTTGTATTTGCAAACCCATCTGTCCTGAAAAGTCTGCTGAAGGAAGTCTCTTGTTGCGTGAGCCGTGTGAGCAGGCGCGCCATCCTGCTGGAAGTGAGATGACAGGAGAATGCCTTTACGTTGTAAAGCAGGATAAATAATTGACTTTCGCATGTCGATGTAAGACGCAGATGTAACAGATCTATATATGAAGAACGGTCCAATCAAATGTGAAGCTGAAATAGCAGCCCAAATCATTACAGATGGTAGGTTCTGCTGCACTTGTTTCCAAAAATAAGGGTTTTCCTTGGACCTCAATTTGACCTCGACCTTCAGCGTACACGACACATTTATCTGTGAAGAAAAGCTTACTGCGCCTTGTATTGTTGTCATATTTCGCCAAGATCTGCTGGCAACACTACACACGAGTTAAATGGTCTTCCTCATTGAGGTACTGCACCTTCGTTGGCCTCCAGCACTTGTAACCCAGATCTTCTTTTATTATGCGGTGAAGTGTCTTTGTAGGAATATCCAGTTCTTCAACTCGCTGCCGTATAGACAAACATAGTTTCGTTTGTAGTGACTGTTCCACATTGTCTTGCTCATCACCTCCTTCCCTGGGACGCCCACCTCGAGGTAAATCAAGAATGGAACCTGTCTGAAATAACTTTTATTCCTATATCTGAAAAACTGTGGTATCTGAAGGCTCGCCTTCAAATTTTCCCCTAATTTTCCTTTCATATTCTTCACTCCAGTCACAGTACTGCCATATTTGGGTACCAGAATGCAGCCATTAAACGATGTTCAAAAGAGTAAGGACTGCTATCAGTCATTTTGCAAAAGAAAATTTGAATTAATGCAATGAAGAAATCACGACGAAATAATGCATATAAACAAAGGTTTAGGGTTTACACTAAATTACTAAATTACAATTTATTATTAATCTATTGATTTACAAGTACATAATTAATTATTCAAATTATCTAATAACATAGATTCCCATATTTAAGTCGCATTGAACTCGTAGGGACTTATGACACATCCTGTAGAAAACGAAACTCACATATTTATACAACAAAAAGAGAGTGTCCGGGATTTGGCTATTTAAAAAAAACAGAAAATGTCAAAAACCGTTTTTCCCAGCAAAATTTGAATTTATTTATTTTAAAAAAATTCTGATATGATGGAGAATTTTTACCGTCAGATTCGAAGTCAGTCTGGTCGATTAACCCAGAAACACATAATGAAGTCTCATTCCCAAAAAAAAGTTGAAAATTGTTGAGCAGTGTTATCGGTTTATTGTTAATTTTATCACAAATCAATAAATATATTAAGAAGACACTACTGTCTTAAAAATTAAACCAGAAAAGTAGTATAAAATACAGTAAAAAACCCAATATAATTAAAATACATAATTAGAGAATTTCTTTTAAGCTTTGCAATGTGATATTATTGATAAAATATCTTTTTCTTGATTGTCATTTTATGTCTTGTTTTAATATTTCATGATTAAAATGAAGACAAATAATGTCACACTTCAAACGGAAGGTTTGTTATACATGTAGTGTATTGAACGAGAGGAGGATGGTGGAAGAATGAGCTTTGGGAAGGAATATCCCAACAATTGACAATAACTTACCTGGGGAAATGGATGACGATAAATGTTCACAATAAAATATTCTTTCTTTGAATATTTTGTGGAATATATAACATATATTTTAATTTTTAAAAACTATAAAAAACTTTCATTATTTTATTTATTTTCTTTAATTAAGACAAAGTGTAAATAAACAAAAGTATAAAAAATATATTATTTATGTAACTTATTTCGATAATTTTCTATTTTTTCAATAAAAATTCTGAATGAAAGAACTTTTTTTGGTTTATTGATAAAATGAATTTAAATTATAAAAAGCAATTATTGTAAGAAAAGTTAGATTAAATTTATATCAATAAAATTATTAAAAAGCAAAAAAATGTTTAATTATTAATCGAAAGTAAGAATAATTATAATTATGCATTAACATGCTTCGTTCTTATCAGAACATCACAAAATTGATCGTCTATTGAGAGAACAAATTTATAAAATTAAAAATATAACACCAAAAAGAGTCTGTATCAAACAGAGAATATTTTTCAAAATTTGGATTGTATAGAAAAATTAAAAACCGTATTTATTTTAAAATACTAATATTTTAATTTATTTTTAACAAAAAACTATACTAATATTTTTTTAAAAAAATATAATTTTATTAATTTTTATATTTAAAAACATTTTTTTAATACTGAAAAAATAAACTTTCCTAAACTATTAAACGAAATTTGTAGTAATTTAAAATCTAAAAAAGATAATCAAAATTAAATATCGTTTTAATACAAAGATAAAAGGTTATTCAAAAATGTTTCTTCGTGTTTCACAATGTTAAATCAATTAAAACAGCAAGACAATAATTAATTAATTTATTAATTACAACAAAAATATGTTTAACACTGAAAAATATTTCATTTATAAAAATCTACAAAATAACATTAATAAGTTTTAAATTACATTTTATAATAATATTATTTTTAGAAAATTCAAAGTTAGCGAGGTAAAATTAATTAAACAAAATAAAATTATGGAAAATTAAATTTTAATTTTTTTAAATATTTGGAAATAATTTATTTGCTGAATATATAAAAAAAATTTCTGTGATTTAAAAGCTACAAAATTCAGTAACTTCTTCAAATTCATTTCTTATATTTCTTTTTAATTGATTTTCAATAAAATAAAATTAATTTTCTTTTTTTCTGAAGCAAAATATAACAACTCATTTGCTAAAATAAAAAATTCAATTAAAACAAAAATTGAATATATTTTATTATTTAGCTTTTTTATGAAAATATATTTTTAAAAAAATATATATTAAATTTTAAATTATTTATAAAATTATTTATCAAACAAAAATAATAAATAATTCAAAATCATTTTTGTTATTATAAATAAAAAAAATCAAAATTTCATTTTTCATTTTTTTTAATTATTAATAAACTGCAAATGGTAATAAAATTTTTTTTACTATAAAAAGATAATAATCATATTAAATAATATTAAAGAAAATAATATTAAAATTTACATTAGTTATTTGATGAGTCGAAATTGAAGAGAAAAGTTGTTCTAATTTATCCTGGAAAATGGGATATTTATTGATTTCCTCCTGCTTCTTTTGCAGTTCTTCTGTACTCACAATTTGTGAAGCCACTTGTCTTATTTGATTTGTTTTACTGTACAAACTGTCCAATTTTCCTTCAATTGTCTGAAATATAAAATAAAAGAATGGATCGATTTTTTATCGGAATATTATTGTCGTAAATATCATTTTTTTATAAAAAATAATCTCAAATTCACTCAACCGAATAATTCAGTGATTTATACTATTAATAATTGAGAATGGCATCAATCATAAATTGATCGGATCCGAATATCGCAAATCAAATCTGATCATCAATTCTCACTGAATTTTTTTTCCTATAATTTTATTTTATTTTTTTTACTGATTGAAGTTTATTTATTTATATTTTTATGAGAAATGTTAGAGAAAATGTGTGAGACAGAAAGATTGCTTTTAAATATAGACAAAAAAAATTTTTTGAAAGAAAAGAATAAAATTTTGCAATTAATTTTTGGAATTGGAAAACTGTTAATAAATGTTTAAATGAATTTCGAAAAATGAAACAATGATTTAATAAAACATTTCCCGTGAGATTATTGTTTGGGAATAATAAATTGTGATGTTTTCTATTCTTTGTTTTGTTGATATTTGAGAATTAAATAATTTATTGGTTTATTATTATTGAATTGGTTATTCTTATTTTGTCAAACAGTTGTTGAAGGAATATTTGAGGATTGTGTTTATTTTTGTACATAGTTATATACAACACTCTCTGTCGTCTCAATCCATAAATGAAGACAACACTATATTTTTTTCATTTTAACGTTTTTATTATACTTTTTAAAAACAATTTCAATAATTAACTGTAAATAATTATATAAATTAATATTTTCTTAAATATATACAGTCAAAAAAGTGGTAAATTTGAGAGGGTGGTAAATTATAGAGGTATAATTGGTTATGAAACATATATGGAATTGTTTGGTAAAAGTGTAATTTTTATATATTTTGGTGTATATGCCAGTTGGTCAAAATTTACTAGCTAATCCGGATTCTCCACAAATAATTTTGTGATTAATTTCATCTCGCTTTTTAAACTTATCCATCCACCCACTTGATGCCTTAAAATAAAAAAAATTAAAAACAAATTAAATGTTAGTAGTCAAATTTAATATATAAACTTCTAAGCCAGAAAAGATATATATATATAATTATATATAATTTGACCTTAAACTCTCCTCCGTATTTTAAATGTATCTTGCATTTTTATTATTAAAAGTAAAAAAATAAATATTTTACTACAAGAACGCTTATTTATTTTTTTCATCATGACCACCATTGACAGCAATACACTTCTCTACTTTATCTTCAGGTATTTATGCTGTTATTTGAGAAAATACATATTTTAAAAATTTTTGTTGGTTTTTACTATAAAAAGACCTTTCAGGAAATTTGGAACCTCCTTTGTACAATCTCAAGAAACTCGCACCACTACAAGTTGGCTTGGAAATATCTTCTTAGAGATTTCAACGTAAGAATTTAATATTTCTTTAATATATCTTTTTATTGTGTTTATCATTTATTGAGTTTTCATCAAAAAATAACGGTCTATACAATTTTTAACTCAAAATTCTTATTCAAACGTTTCCTTTAGGACTTTATTATAATCAAAATTTCATTAAAACAAATGAGAAAATTTACTCTTTTATAATATCTAAAATTTGCCTAACCCAGGACCACCATTTTGTTCAAAAAAATGTATTTGGGAATCGAATGTATCAAGTAGCCAGTATTGCTGATTTATCTTCCTCAGATAGTTCTTACCAGTTTCGATATTTATTTGACAATAATTCGAAACTTTCTCTTCCTTTCTCTTGAATTGATAAACAAGGAAATGTTATTCCTTTAATAACTTCATCATGATCTGTCGATTATTTGTTATTTTAATAGTGTATTTGAATACAATGCTACTACAAACCGGACAATCACAAATTAGTTTAGAAAATTCGTGAAATGTAATTTTAACCTCAATAAGATAACCATGGAGTCGGAACCATCACAAATTGCTCTATATTTATCGTTAAAATATTTTGTTACAAAGCAAAAAAATATTGAATCACTTGAAAATGAAAATTAGAAACAAAAGCGTTTGGATTCTTGCTTTATGATTCTTTCTCGTTACTTATGATGAAGAGTGGATCAATTATGATAATCGAAAACGTTCAGTAAGCCGTTTGGACACAAATGTAGCACAAAAACACAGTCCAAAGCACAACATTAATCACAAGAAGCTGATGGTGAGTGCATGGTTGCCGGTGGCAAGTTTAATCCATTATGACTTCATGAAACCTTGTTTGTCGATCACAGCAGGTGTCTACTGCAACCAAATGGAAGATATGATGTGAAAACTCAAGGAAAAATAACTGTGTTTGGTAATCCGGTCGACTCTCATCCTGCTCCACGACAATTCGAAACTTCATACGGCACTTATGACCGTTGAAAAAGTACAGAAACTTTAATTGAAACTTTTGTATAATCATCCATACTCACCAGACCTAGCTCTAACTGATAACTATTTATTTTTATATTTGAACAACTTTTTGATTCCGAAAAAAAATCAATTCCGTAGGTACCGTAAAAATGGTCTTCCAGGAATTTATAGATTCTCGACTATTTAATTTTAATTCAAATGACCTCAACAAGTTCCCGCTCAAATAGAAAAGTGTTTTGATAATACGGATACATAATTTGATCAATGATATAAATATTTGTATTGGTAAATTATCAATAAACTTTGAAAATATTACAAATTTCATACTTGCGGATCTCATATTATTACATTGTAATATTCTGATAGTGTGGGGCCTGTAAAATATTTTTATTACGGAAATTCAGTAAAATATAATTTTGTGATGAATATTGTTTTTAAGAAGATAGAGTAAAGTAAAGGAAAAGTATAAAAATTCATGTTTTAGTACTATTGGGTTCTTGATCAAAAGATGTTGTCATTAAGACAAAACTTTATTTCTAACACAATTTAAGTTTTTCAAACAAATATTTTCGAGCAACTTTTGCACTTTCTTCTTAAACAAACCATTATAAAAAATTGATATAAATATAAATATGGTTATTGTAATTTTTACGAATTAAAATTCTATACTTTTTTAATAAAAAATTATAAAGTGAATTTATTAAAATTTTTTTGTCACAAAGATTTTGTTGCATCTTTTATTAAATTTCAATTTTATTGTACATTTAAATTTACCTGTTTCTCAATTAAATTTCCCAATTCTGTACAATAGCATTTTTCATTTCGTTTTCATAATAGTTTTAAAAATTACTTTAGATTTAGTAAAATAACGTTTTGAAAATAGAATTCAAAATCGCAATTTCGTTTAATTTAATAACTTTTAAATTACTCCTTTTTTACATAAAAAATAAAATTATATTTCCATTAATAATTACGTTTTCCAAAATAAAATTAAAATCGCATTTTCATTTAAGTCGATTTAATTGTTTTACAATTATATTTTGATTCCAATTACAATTTCCAAAAACAAAATTATAATTTCATTTTTTAATATACTTCGATTTAATCGTGTAAAATAAAAGTTACCAAAAAATAGTTTAGTTTATTTTCATTTCGCAAATAAAATATTAATCTTTATATTACTTTTGATTTTATTTCAATTAAATATTTTCATGAAATTTGAAATTAATTTTTTTACTTTATAATAAATCTTTTAATAAACTTACTGTAAAATTTATTTTATTTCTTACATAAATTAATTTTTACATTAAATTTCTGAAAATCTTATTTTAACATATCGTTATATTTTACGGAATATAATTATTTAATTATTAATTTGATAAGATTGTAAATTCAAATTTTTTATGAACTCAACAACGCTCCCAACAAGTACATTTTAAAATGGACAGCCATGATATAAAATGATGGTACTCATTTATCGTTAAACATTTATGTTAATCAACCTTATTTAAATACTAACAGTTAACAATTTAAAATAGGGTATTTATAACAATACATTTAATCAAATAATATTCATTTATTTATTGTTTACAGTAAATTAAAAGAAATAATCTCAGAAGGAAGGGCGGTTTCGTCGACTGTGGAGCAAACGACTAGTATTTACGGGCAATTGGAGTACCGTTGGGAAAAGGGATCAGTACGACGCCTCATCAGTATTATAACAAATTTAGTTTTTTAACATTACATTGCAATTACTTGATAAACTCATAATCCAAGATTTAATTTAGATTTGGCATTTCGTTTCTTTTTATTTATTGATGCAATTTCAATTTTTCTGTTCTTAAATAAATAAAAATTGATTATTTAAAGGTTTTCATACGAAACAAAAGTAATGTAAAGATTAAAGTTGAAAAAAACACTTTTCTAATCATATTTTTTCTGAAAATATTTATTGTATGGCTTCTATAAACGAGGCATTATTATTATAATAATAATAATAATAATAATAATTATTATTATTATTACACTTGTCAACAGCTAAAAAATTGTCAGGCATTTCTCCACCGATTTAAACTAATTTTGGTGTTCTGAGTCCGAATATTATATTGATTTTGCTCTATCAGTCGCCATCCCTAGGACCTCATTAATCTACTTCATCATCGCAACTTTATTTGACTTCACACCACCCATCACTCGCGCCAATCGACCCCGACTCGGTCCAACAAACCCTAACATCGCACTCGTCAACTCATACAAAATTCGACCATCGGCGGTGAAGCACTTGCACTCGTCCTTATCATAAATTTCATAAATTACGGCAGATTGAACACGAAATTCTCCATTTCGATACGATCGATCGACTATCGTCACAAACGAATCCAGAACGATCCAATTTCGTTTAATTTTAATCTCCGATCAATCTTCTCTGACTGTTTCGATTATTTTCTTCGTACTATCTTTTTCATTCGATAATTTCACGCAATCACAAAGTGCGATCAGTTCTGAGTCGTCTTTCGCTTGATCGTCGATTATCGTCACTCGTAGCATCGATTCGTCTTCGGAAATGTATTCAATTTGAGTGATTTTATTTACCATGAAATTTTCGTTGAAAATTGACGACCAGGGGAAGTGAGACGCAGTCATGATGGAGGACTACTGCTGGTCGCTGAAAAGAGACAACTTAGCAGCTACTCACACACGGGAATCGAAGAAACGTCGATTTATGCCTTAAATTCTGAACTTTTGTGTCACGTAACGCTCATTTTTATACTAATATTATGTATGATTATGCTTATAAAATTTGATAGGCTAAATAAAAACTGAATGAATTTGGATACGTGGACTTTCATTTTTTGAGGAAAACGGAAATAATCGTCAGGGATTTCTCAGCTGATGATCCGCAGTATTTTTTTTAAGAAAAATCAATTTTTTAAAAATGTCTGTAACAAAAGCCTGACCTGATTGAGCAAAACCAAGGTTATTGTCGGACTCAGAGCATCAAATTTAGTCTAATTCAAAAGAAAACCCTGCATAATTTTCAAAAAACATTTTTATTACCCAGTGTTTGTTATTATTATTATTATTTGGACTATTGATGTTATCGTAGATAAATATTAATCCTCAATATTTTACTGGAAATTATTTTATTAGATTGATTTAATTAAACTATCATCCATTTATTCGTCTACAAGATAAAGAATACTTTCTTTTTAATTAATACACAAGATGCGACTTATCATAAATTTAGTTCTGAATAACGTATGACAAAAACAGTCTCCGTAAAACTAAGGTTTCGTATTCACCTTTTATACTAAATAATTTATCGTTTAAAGAAATTAGAAAAAGTATTTATTCTTCAGTAAGAAAGTAATTAGTTTAAAATAGAATTTCTAGTTAACTTTAATATTATACTAATGGAAATATAAAATAAATTTCTTTTCTTCAGTACTGCAACAGTTTACAGTAATAAATAAAAAATATATTATTTTATATTTCGTTTTTCAACATTCTTTTACTTGATGAAAATTGCATTGGATTATTATCTATATTTCAAAAATAATTAATTTATTTGATTACTTATCTATATTTATATACAACCATTTAATTAGTGGAAATAATCATTTTCTTATTATTCATCAATAATATTATTTTTATATTATATTTTGTTTAATTGCAAATTTTACGAAAAAAGAGTGTGTAAACTGTGACGAAAACACTAATATATAAAAAATCAATAAATATTATTTATTTCTCATTGTTTCTTTTTTTCGTAAGTATAATACATTTGATATATTTAATTTAATCCATTATTTAAAAATAAAAGGAATTTAATATGATAAATTTTTGACACAAAAAAATTTTTATATTTGTGAGGAAAGTTTGAAATCTTTTATGTATTGTGTTGATTTGTAGGATTAATATTTTAATTATTATTAATCAAGACTAACTTTTTTTAATTTTTAAATTTTAAATTAATAAAGGAAATTAATTTTTTACAATTATCAACGTTTATTTTAATTTTAATCAATGAAGTTTGTAGTAAAAAAAATTTTAAGATTTTTTCTTCTTTCAAATCGTTTAGATAATCAAATAAAGATTATTAATCAAATTTTAACAAAATCATATTAGTGTTTTTAATAATATTACTAATGTTCGACGTTTGATTGTAAGATTATAAATATTAAAAAAATATTTTATTGAAAAGAAAACTTATTGTTTATTTATTGTAACCGATCATTTAAATCTTTTAAACTTATTTTTATCACAATTTAATGAAATTCAAAATATGTTCAGAAATAAATCTACTTTTTATTTTTATATTAGTTAATTATTTATAAATTTCTAAATAATTTCAAGAATATTTGTAAGCATTTTAATAATTATAGGGAGATGGTCGTATTCAAATGGTAGTCTCAACAAGCTTAATGATAATTTGCGATTAACACGATTTATATATATATATATATATATATATATATATATTAATTTGACGAAGACCTTTGATTCATCTAAACTTATAGTTCTTAAAATTATGTTTTGTATTTGATAAGGTTATTCTTTAAAAATAAAAAAAATAAATGAATAATAAAAAAACAAATAAAAATAAAAAAATAAAAAAAGTATTTATATCATTTTTATATCATTTTTTTTATATTTATATCATTTATATCTTTTTTTAGATGGAAAATAAGTTAAATGTTTGATAAATAGACAATTTGTAGCATAAAACCACATTTGAGAGATTCTTTAAGTATATCCCCCATAGAAATCCATACAGAAACAATCATTAACATATTTAGTTTATATGGTAATTAAGTAAATGAATCAAATTTGAAATATCAATTAAAATATTACGTCAAACAATTTAACCTTTATTAATAAGATTAAATTTACAATAAAAGATTATTCAGAATTTATCAGATTATACATAAATAAAAAATCTTAGGTGTTGTTATAACAGTAGCACAATGACTTAGACCTATAAATATATTATTTATTTATATGTAATTATTATAAATGTAATAAACTTAAAATTTAAAACAAAATCAATAAGAACCTAAATAGAAAATAAAGTGGCAATTAATAACCTCTCAGAAAAGAAACTATATTGTAAACACCTTTAATAATCCAAATACAGTCACATTTCTCTACAAAATTTCAATCGAAATCAGCAAATTATTTTAGTACAAAAATGAAAAATAATCTCCAGAAAAAAGTTCTAATTTATGTTTAAATCATTACCAAAAGTTATATTCACTCAAGCATCTTTAAAAGTCACCTTTTGCTCAATTCTGTTGTATCCAAAATTATAAAACGTAGTTTTTCAACAGTTTGAAAATACTTCAGCCTGATTGGTCGAATGGAAAACTCGTTTCGGAAAAGTTGTTTCCCTTGGTGTAATATTTTTGTGAAGAAGGTTTGGGGAAAGCTTAGTTACATTTGGTCATATTGTTTTCAAACACATATAAAAAAGCAAAAACAGACAGACAAACAGACAATCAATTTATATAAAAGACTCTGTGTTGTAATACTATTTTAAAAGTTTAATTGTAAATATATTATTTATAACCATATTATTTTTTAAAGACATTTGGAGCCTCCTTGAGGAACTGATCTGATGAGTCACGCGCGAAATGCTTCGCGCTTCTGGTCCTAATTTCTTACATCCTAATTTCTTTCTAATTGTCTCGAGCAGTCTGCTAGATTTATCGTCAGAAATGATAATTTACGCAAGACACATGCGGCATATCTGTGTACGATCGTCAAAAACTATTCTAGTGAATTCGTGACGGAATAGTTGGATATATTTTACAATATATCAAAAGTAGAATCATGGGCCTAGCACCGAATTTTCGAGTCATTCGATACGTAACTTTTTAGCTTGATTTTTATTTATGTCTTATTAACAAATCTAAATTATTTTAATTTGATCCATGCAAATTTTTTAAGTAAATTTAATTTTAAAAATAATAATATTTAAGAAAATTATTAAAACATTTATAGTTAAAACTTATACGATCTACAATAATATATTTTAAGCATTATTTTTCACTTATCCTTTTTGTCATTAACAGTCAGAAAAATAATTTATGGCAACTGATAAAAATAAGAACAGAAAACCTTGTTTGAGACTGCTTTTATCAAATATTGCCTCATTAAAAATTTAGAGATCTTTCTGGGGATTTTCAATGATTCAAAATAATTCATAAAGTCAATACGAAAAAAAATTCAAAAGAAGCGATTTTATTATTATTATCATCATTATTATTATTAATATTATATTTATTATTATTATTATTAATATTATTATTATCCTTATTATTAATAATTATTTTTCTAACTATTTGAATTTTCAGTTATTAAAATTAACACTTTTTAAAATAAATTATACTTAAGCATTTCTTCGGATATAATAACATTTTGATCTATGAAGGAAATCTAAAAATAATTAATACTTAGTGCTACATAATTAAATACAATAATGACATCTTTAACTGGATTGATTCGTTTAACGTTATAGAAAAACGCGTTGTAAGAACATTTTCGTATAACGTACATGATTGAACCCGTAAAACGTGTTACGTACAAATGATTCACATTTGACATTTTTCGTTAAAGTGAGTTTAGAACGAGAAATAAGAAAAAACTGTTTAGAACGAAAGATATGCGTTTTATTTAAAATCAAACCAAGACCAATTAAAAAAACTTATACATACACCAATACCTTGCTTTGCATCGTTTCCTTTTGCATTTTTTGAAGTTGCGTCGCTGCTTAATAAGTACTAATTTTCAATGTGCGTGTTGGGGTTACCTTTGGTAAACTTTAAATTTTTGATATTTTTAAAAAAATCATATTTATATTTTAGATAAAGTAAAAATAATCTCGATTAATTAAAAAGAAATAATTATTTAAAATAAAAATTTAAGCTATAGATAATATATTTACTGATTAAAATAAATAAGATTTTTTAAAAAAATATATATTATAGTAACCTTTCTACTAATTAAATCGAAATAATTTTTGTAAAAATCATAGTTCACAGATAGTATATTACTAATTAAAATGAAATAAGTTTTTTAAAAAAATTTTAGAGTAATGATAATATTTTAATTAAATTGGACAAATTTTTATAAAAATGAAGTTTTCAAAAATTCACAATTAAATATCATCTTCGAAGTTAAAGAATATTGTAAAGAAGATTTTGATATATTTTGCAACACTATTTAAAATAAAATCATAATACTTTTTAATGTATAAAATCAATATTAAGGAAATTAAATTTTAAAAAGAATGCAATTTTATTAAAAACAAATAAAAGATTTTTATTAAAAAATAATTTATCATCGAATGATTAAAAATCAAAAAAAAAACATTTAAAAATTGAATTTTTAAAAAATATTTTTAAAAATCTGAATTTAAATTTCAATTAATAAACATTGTAAAAAATTAATAAAGCAAAAAACAACATATGATTTATACAAAATTGAATAAAATAACATATTTGTATATTTTGTCGATATTATTATTTATATTTAGAATTTTGAGATCTGGATTATGCAATTAAAATATTGTTCCTCATAAATTTGTTTCAATAATGAAAATTGTAATAGAAATAAAATTTACAAAATTATGACTTCCAATTTTAATCACGAACCTAATAATGCGTAGTTAGATTCGAGGTTGCGTTGTTATTTATTTTGAAATTTTTTGAATTTTTATTTTTTTTTCAAATGGATGGCACCACTTTTGTTTCAAATTGCGTCATGCCATCAAATCTCGGGGATTCCATTTCTAACTGAAAATCAACGCAATTTTAATACAGTTTATATTCATTATGTTTTGTTAATTAGTAATTATTAATTAAACTATTAATTGTTAAATAGTTTCAATTATGTAGTGCGTTGTGCTTTTTGTAACGTTTCAATAAGTGAGTTGTGGTTTTTTCAATAGAAAATAATTTATTTTTACGGGTGATTTCTAGTAACAAAAAAGGTAAATATTTTTCACATTTATTTAGTGGCAAAGTTATATGATTTTTGTTTTTTAATTGTTTACTTTGTTCAATGTTCTTTTTGAAAAGTAGTATTTTTGTAACCCAGAAACTTATCTTTGATCTTTACATAGTTTGCTATAGAAAATCTTAATTCACTTTGCGTTTTTTTCAATTTGCGACGTGTTATTTTTTGAAAAGTAACCCCGACTCAAAAGGAGGTATAATATATATAAGTGAGGTATTATATATGTTAAAGCCCGTGTTATAAGAGAAACCGCGTAATATGAAAACCAGTTTAAGCGTAATATCTTTAAGGGAGAGTATTGTTTAATTTATTTTTTACATGTCGAAAATGTTATTTTTGTATAATTCAAGCACTTTTAGCAATGAATGTCGCTCGTTATAAAATATAATATTTTATAAATCATAAGAACGTCAATCACAGAACAATGATCCAAAAGAAATAACGTTTGATCATTCATATTGAAATAATAATTTTTAATATGTTTTTTAATAAAATTTATTTTTTATTATGGCAAATCATAAAAATAGTTATTATAGCAGTATAAATAAATTAATTTTTTTAATAAGTTTATTAAATCAAAACATTTTATATCGTTGGTTACATGGATTATGAAAAGTCAAACAATTCTTCAATTCTTGAAATTAAATATTAAATAAATTAAACAATTCTTATATAAACAAAAAAAATATGTATCAGTTTAATTCAAGAAATTAATTATTTCTATAATTCTTTTTATTATTTCCTAAAATGTCATTTAAACTCATGGAAAAGAATTAATTAAGAAAAATAGTTGATTTTAATTAATTGTATAATTTGAACCCATTTTTTTAAATATCTTTGATTTATTAATTGTTTTATATATTTACGAATTCTTAAGTAAAGATCAAAATTGTTAAATGATGTTTCTTCAACAATATACTATAAAAATAAATATTTACTACTTTTAAAACCAGTTCAGTTTTATAAACTTTTTCTTTCATATAAGTATAATTAAATTAATTTTGTATTATTTAATCGGAAATTGTTTAATTATTATTTTATTTATAAAATAAGACTTTCCTTTTTGACAATATTTACATTCAATGATAAAATTTTGTATTTTTGGAAGGAAATTTAATTAAGTAATTACAATTTAATGTTACAATACAGTTAATTAGAGCAAAGTAAAAATCAAGCAAATTGTTTCGTTTAAATAAATTATAATAATTACAAAAAGTTATATTCACTTATAACCTATACAATTTTACTATTTAAAATTAAATAATGTCTCCTCTTAAAGGAAAAAAAATATAATTACTTTTGTCTTTGAACACAGTTTGCATATATGAGCACGGATTATTTTTACTCAATAAATTTTATCTTGTATCATATTGTAACTATTTATTACAATTTATATGACATTTTGTATATAATATGCATATGAGTATCGAAAAGGTTTATAATACAAAATGTATTATTAATATTATATTTTTAATTACATATATTTTTAATTTATAGTTACATATTATTAATAAATAAGAATAACTAAAAAATATTTATTAAATTATGTGCATAAATATAATTGTATATATATATATATATATATAATTGTAATTATCATTGTATATATAATTGTATTTCATTGAAATAAGCGAATATAAAAGAAATTGTGTCAATTTATGTCAATGTCAATTTCTGAAATAATTTTGAGCTGACAGAACCCAAAGTCAGATAATTGATTGAGCTTAAAAAAGATATAATTTGACCACTATGGTGTTTCGGAATTTAAATTATAAATTATTTATTGTTATTTTTATTATAATATAATATATTATAATATTATCTTTATAATATATCTTCTCTCCCTGCCCAAAGACAATTCAAATCAACATTTTATCGTATAATCTTCTATTTGTTATTGCATGTGTGTGCAACTCATTTATAATTGAATCAAATGGCTCCTTCTGATATGTCAACCAATCAGATTGAGCCTTGAGCCAGACATAATTTTTGTAACAAAATGTTATTGGTTCGATCTCTTGATTTTGTGAATCTGAGTGATATTTTGGTTAATTGCCTTTTATGATAGCTTATTTTTAATAACGAATTAACTGTTTTTCTATTGTGAAATCGATTCAACTGATTTTAATTTATTTGATTATTTGTAAATTTATCATCGAACTGTTATTGAATTAAAAAATTTCGGACTGAATTTAAATTTTATATTACGAATTTCGCTGAATCAGATTTAAAAATTACTAATATTTCTAATATCATGAAAACAAAATGAGCTCTACACAAAATCAAAATGTCTGAGCTTAAATTCCGTCACTGGCAATCTATCACTACAACCGTCCAATCTTCAGCGCAACTTGGATATCAGGCGGAACATAGGGTTATGTTGTAATATGTTATTATATAAGGTTGCCTTATAAGTTTTGTCACAAAAAAAACACCAAAATACAATAAAATATATCCATGTCATGCAAATGCGAAAAAGTAATCACCATCGTGCGTAATACATCTCAGTCAACGTCCAGGGAGGCTGCGTATCCATTTTGGAAAATATCACGCGGTTTCTTGTCAAACCAACGTAGAAGATCTTCGTTGATATCGTTGACACCGGCATAATTCTTTCCTCTAAGTGCACATTTCATTGAAGAGAATAGATAGTAGTCAGATTGTGATAGATCGGGGGAG
Organism: Girardia tigrina; assembly: GCA_001938485.1. Taxonomy (NCBI): domain Eukaryota; kingdom Metazoa; phylum Platyhelminthes; order Tricladida; family Dugesiidae; genus Girardia; species Girardia tigrina. The sequence goes on from MQRK01254223.1 coordinate 87,494, forward strand.
TATGGTGGATGTGGGAGTACGGTGATTTCAAGCGCATTCAGCTTGTCCTTGGTCTTAGCAGCCGTATGCGGACGAGCATTATGATTGAGATTATGAACATTAAGGTTTCCTCCATGGAGCTACCGTCTGTGCCTCTGCTGAACGGCGGTAATGAGACGATCCAGCTGAGTACAGTAGATATCCGCATTGATTGTAGCATTTGGAGGTAAGACATCTAACATAAGCAGTCCTTGACAGTCCCAAAAGACGGAGGTGTGATGCTTTCGGTTTTTCAGTCTTCGTGTCAGTGTTGCAAGTGGGTTTTCATCCGATTTTCTCCATGATCTATTGTTGAAAGCACCTTTGTTGTCCCATTACACCCATATCTCATCGCAGGTGATGATTTAGGACAGGAAATCATTCTGGTTATAACTATCCAATATCAGTTGACAAATTCTTTTGCGATTATCTTTGTTCTGTTGCGTCAGAGCGTGTGGCACCCATCAATTTTCCAGGTATCGGTATCCCATTGTATTCAAGTGCCGGCACACCGTGGTTTTATTCTGATCAATTCCCTTTGCAATGATCCTCGTTGTTGCACGCTTGTCCTCAGTCAGAAACTCGATTATCTTCTCGTCTATGTCAAGAGATGACAGCCCTTCGCGGACTTGATCGTCTGTGTAAAAGTTGTTTTCATGAAAATTGGAAATTCCCCTTTCACATGTTTTCTTTGAGACTGTTCTAACTCCAAGGGCCGTGTTAATTTCGTCAATCATCTGTGAGGGTGTTAAATCCCTTTTCCAGCAATAGTAAATTAATTTACGAATATCAGAGCGATTAAAACCCATTAGGATGATGAAAATGTGCGAAATTATTTTATTAAAAGAAAAATTCATTTAGAACAGAAAATAAAAGTTATTGGACTTAAGTAGATCACAAATGCTATTTTATTTCATTCTCATTTTATTAGGGATTGCAAATATATAAGAATTATTTGTGTGATTCAAGGATATTTGCAGTTAACAAAGATATATGTGTGCGACAAACCTTATGAGGCAACCCTATATTATAGATTATGATTCCATATGGTATGAATATCTACGAAAGGAGTAATATAAATACATGATGTGAAACGCATCTTAGCACTGAGACACGAAAAGATTGTTTTAGATTATAAAATATATTGAAAATATTTCAGTAAATAATATAAAATTAATTATGATTATATGATTATGATTATATAAGCATAAATATGTATTGAAAACAATAAAAACATTGATCAGGAAATAATTAAAATAATTGTTAAATAAATCAAAGGAAACTATTTGTAATGAAGCATTATCCAGAAAAAATAAGAATAAAAAAGAGAGAATACTGCTGATGGCATGTACTTGGACATAAAAAATATTTCATTAAAGAGAAAAAATAGAAAATATAAAGGAAAATACATTTTTGTATTATTAATTGCTATCGAAATTATCAAAAACTACGAAATATGATTAATCAAAATTTATTACAATCATAACGTTCTTATTTCTCTGACAATTTTTTTATTAACTATAATTAGTTTTAACTTTATATATCTTGATCATTGATGTACAATAATTTATATTTAGTACATTTAAATTGAATAATTTTATTTGCTCCTTCCTTCAAAGGATGTTTAAGTTTATTTGGGTTAGAAAGGAAGATCCTTTTGAAGGACGAACAAAAAAATTAATTCAAAAAAATTAAAAATTTTAATTAAGATGATTTTAAAAGAACATTTAAACCATAAAAGGATACGTTTATACTCTTTCTTAATAAAAAAAGTAAAAATAATAAAAAGTAAAACAACTTGTCACGAAGAGAAACAACAAATGTTAAGAACATTTCTAATTAAAGTAAGCGGGAGGAATATATTCGAATGTTGTTTATAGTATGTTGTGTTTGGAATGTTGTTTTTAGGATTGTGTTTCTCCACCCTGATGGAAGATTTATATTTTAAATATTGTGAACCATATGATTAATCGGACAATTTTAAAATGTAAATAAAATCTTCAAAATAAAATTCATATATTTTAATCAATAAATATATAATAATACTTTATAATAATACTTTAATAAGTACTTTAAATTTATTTGAAAGTAATTTAAAATATTTTAATAGTATATTGTAACGTAAAGATTTATTAAGTCATAGATAATGTATTAAATATGAATAAAAATATTTTTGAAAATAATTTTTCAATATTTTAGTCTGAAATTGTAATTTAAATTTGTTCTAATAATTGGAGGTTTAAAATAGAATTTTAATTCATCAATCAAGAACGATATCTAACTATGAAAGTTTTGTGGTTAATTGTCTGGAGGTAATTCGAGTTGTGATGTAAATAAAAGTATTGGAAATCATTTTAGTGTTCTTAATACTAAGAATAAAGAGAAAGATTAACAATAACTGAACATTGTCATATCTTGCAGTGAACGCTTGTAGACATTTTGATATGTCGTTCTTCTAAAGAATCTGTGCGACTAAGTAGCAAAACTCTCAGTGGAATCGATTTGATTACTTCACAAAACTTAAGAAAAAATTCAGAAGAGTTAGAAAACACTATACAAACTTCTGGGTGCATAAAATTGTAAAGATGCATCGAATGCATGGTAAAGTTTCAAAACTCAAAATCCTTTAATTTTAACTTCAAATCCGACATTTGCATTAGCCTCATATATTTGGTTTAACCATTCTATTTTGTTTTAATAAATTTTAGCATAATTTATGATTAAAAAAATAATATATAAATAAAATTATATTAAAATGATATTAAATCATATTGTGCCAAATAAAATTATAATAAATAAAACTTTAATAATTATTAAAATGTATTCGAAAGAAATATGTTATTTGACGCTTAATAATGATTTTAAACTAATAATTTAAATTATTTAATAAAAAAAATCAAATTTTATAAAGCAAAATGCCTCGTATTTTCGACAGTAAATCCCGATGTAATCCAAGAATAAGGGAGAGATATCTTTCGGATTTATTTGCTGTGGTTAATAAATTATATTTTATATGATTATATTTGGTTCTTGCTTATTATATTATTTATAGGAATGATTTTACACATTAGTGTTTATTTATTTATTTCGTAATAAACAACAGTAATAATAAAATCATTTTGTAAAAACCATTTTATTAATGAAATTATTTTTATTACCCGATGGGCAGCTAAAGAGGAATAAAAATTATTTGCCAAATATTTTTTTACATGAACTGACAAAAAATGAAATAGTTCCCTAAAAATATAAATATAAAATGGATAATCTTAAAATAAAATCATTTTTGTTGTTGACATACAATGTTTTCGAATTCCAGCTTACATGTGTAAAAAACTAAGACAAAATTAAATTAAGACAAAAATTTACAATTTTACAATATTAAAATTTATTATAAGTATAATTTTATGTTATTTGAATTTAAATTAAAATTTTTATTATATATTTTGTTTTACAACCAATCAGAATTCTGCAAATTGAGTGCAATTTGTCACAGACGTTCAATTTAGAGTTTTGTGAACGTTTTTTCTTGAGGCAGAATCATGATGTAGATTTTAATCAATTAATAAACGAATGTTCAAATAATATTTATTAAAATTTCATTTTGTTAAAAACAATAATATAATTAATTTTTAATTTTTTTTAATTATCGTATTTTGTATATTATTTTTTTGAAAAAAAAAGTATTATTAAAAAGTTCTCTTTCTTTCAACCGGATAATCAAAATTTATTATAAATAGTAGAATTTATATTTTTCATAGATTTTCTTTGAACAAAAAAGAGAATAATCCGAGATTTAATCTTTTAATTAATTCCAGAATAAATTCTCTGTTAATTCCTGAAATAATCTCTGTCTTAATTTCATTAACAATAGTTTCAAAGAACAAAATTACTAAATTTTCTACAATCATTTTTGTTTGAACTGTATTTTGTCAATAAAATGGTTCTTTTTTGTATTAATATTAAACTATATTTTTTACTGATTCTAAAAATAAATTATATTGATTTAATTTTAATAATACTCCCTTTTTATTTATAAATTAAGAAGAAAGAATCTAGATTTACATTAAAAACATCAGAACAAGAAACTTTCATATAAGCTTATATTGGTGCTTCAATGTTTTTTAAATACCATATCGCCATATTTTTAGCGTTTATTTACTGAAACATTTATCTTTTGATAAATTAAAAAGTAAAAAAAACCAAATACAAAATTTTCGGGAATATTATTGTCGAGTAAATGTATTTTAACATATTCCTACAAACACTTATTCTTGCAATACATAAAAATACAATACGCTCAGTGTCGAATTAAATACAGTTGAGGCCAGTAGGTAGTCAAAATTTTGGGGCACCAAGACCCCGATCAGAGTACCAGACCTATATTGCAATTTGCAAATGTAACCTTCAAGTACTTTCTTAGTGTCTGTAAGTAGTTTAGCCTAAATGTTCGTATAGTGTAATCAAACACTAACACCTGCGATTTTCATCGGTGGCGGCGCGCCGAAGCAAAATAATTTACTCATTTAACCATAAACGAATACGATTAATATGTTGATAGTTGAATAGTCATCATGAATCATTTGAATTTTTAAATGTTTGTTTTTCTGTACACGTTCGTTGCTAACTTGTTAGTATTGGCCCCTAAGTAATTGCCTACTTTACCTAATGGGTAAACTGCACTATATATACCATTCAATAATATATTAACGAGTAGTTAGTGAGATTTCCTGGTAAAAATAGAGCTAAGATTATTTTGAGTATTATAACCAATTTTTGTGACTTTTGTAAACATATGCATACCATAACAGTTAGGGTTCACTAAAGTTTCCCTAAATATTCAATATATTTAAAGATCTTTTTTATTTGTTCTGAATAATTAAATTACTTTTATACTGTTCTTATTTTGATTCGATTAAAAAGAGAAAAACAATGACGGCATAGCTAAGAGCAAAATAGGGAATCACTAAAAGAAGTATTTCAAAGACTGGATTAAGCATTGGCACAGGTATTTTAGAGCAGTTAAGAATACCTGAAGAGACAAAATAAATAATAAATAAAAGGTTTTGCATATAATTCAATCAATTCCGGTACTTTTTGAACTGAATCTCGTAATCCTATTCTATTTCAAATGCTTAGTTCATAAGAATTGGTTTATTTCTGTCAAATAAAATAGAAAATCGTCTGTTTGGCTGCATTAATCTTCAGGTTTAAAACAACAAAAATGAAATAAATGGTATTATTACAAAGTTATTTTAAGATTAATGTAAGGAATATTTTGAATTGTGTTTGGATGTGGTGTGTTTTCGGGTGTGCTGAAATTGGAATTGTGACTCTCCCACCCAGTTGGAAATTGGCCCCTTATTGTATTTACAATAACTGATCATTCGAACAAAATTTACATTTTTAAAATTAATTAAAGTTTACTAATTTAAAAATTTAAAAATTTCTAAAATAAGTAATATTTTTCAACAATTAAAATAAACATTTTTAATGTTTTCATTAAAGACATTTTACATTTTTAAAAAATTTTAAAATTAGTTTAATTATGTTTATAATTTTATGAAATATGTTAAAGTTAAAATAATGATTAATTTATTAAATAATTAGGTAATTTCTTCGAATAATCATTATTAAAAATTAAAAAATGAGCACTAATTAGAATAATGACAAATGGTGAAAGAACTTCCGGGAGTTGTGATAACTCTAAATGGATACTAATAAATGTTTTCATAGTAATTGTGTCCGGGCTCTTAGCAATTAATAAGTAACGTCAAAATTAAATTGATTTACAGAATTTACCAAAATAAATATATACTTCAAATTGTTGGATAATGTTTATATAAATCCTAAACTTTACCGCATTTCATGTGTGATCATAAACAATTAAAAATATCTCTATAGAAAGTTCTCAGAAAGAATTTTAAAAAAAATTAAAAAAAAATACTGTTAAAAAATAAAGGATAAAATATCTCAAATTAAACAATTCTAAAAATTTATTTATATTTTTTAGTAATTATTGGTAATATCTAATTCGTAATAATATTATTATATTATGTAAGACAATCTATTTATTATATTGAATAATTAAATAACCAACACTAACAGATTTAATTGAACTGCCGGCCGAAAGTAAACTAATTTTCCAATTCATCACAGACAAAAAGAGTTTTATTATAATAATAATAATTTATTTTTAACAAATTTCTATATACGAAACACAGACGAAATCAGATGAAAGAAACCCGTGAAATTCCAAGTCTTTCAGAAAATAAACGAAAAGAAAATCGAAAAGAAACACAGATCAACACCGACGAGAAGACATCGTTTCATCGTTCCAACCAAAAGCTTACATGGCAAGAGTTTTTTGTTAAAGGTGTTCGATAACTTTCTGGGTTGTGTTTACATTGTTGAAGAAATTCATTCCATATTGCTTGATTGATGAAGAGATTGGGAGAATTGTAAATGATACAGTGATAATGAGACTGAAATAGGGAAATGATGGAACAATTGAAATAAAAAACAATCATTTTTCGTTTTTTTGTAATTTGATTGGATAGAAAAATTGATAGATTTTATTCAATGGAATTTTCTTTCCCTAATTATACATTGCTGCCTTTTAATATTTGATATGATTCGGCTGTTCTATGGCCACTTAATGCTTTTAGAACAACCGGTTCTTTTCTCTTCTGAAGTACTTATGCTAATCTTTAATTCATATATTGCTTTCTTCCTGCACGTTAATATAGACGTAAGAGGTTTCAGCTTTAGTTTCAGTTTGATTCAAATAAAATTTCGGCAGTTTGATCATATTTAATGATGGGAAACTTTTATGTATAAAAAACTTTGCAAGATATTCATTAAATTTAGATGATCCTTCGTCATGCGTTGATCTAGGGTTTTACCATAGATTTGGTACTATTTCGTCGTTTGCCGCTCTTCTTACTCTATTGTTACGATATATAACATATATGGTGAGCATAAAGTAACATAACAACTTTAAAGTGTTATCGTTTATCAATTGTATAGACATGTATTTTGAATGTTCAAATAGTTTTTTACATTATAGGAATTATTTATGCACTAATTTGAATTTAAAACCATGTCGCGTTTATCACTTGAGAACAATTATTACTTGTTCAGCTTTATTATAAAAATGGAATGAGTGGCATTGCTATTTTGCAAAGGTTTAGAACAATTCAAGAAATTCATAATGAGCATGATGGTTCCTATAGGAATACATTAAGAGTAATGATTAAACAATTTGAATACTTTGAGACGGTTGAAGAAAAACCCAAGTCAGGTAAACCCTCAATAGAAGTATGAACATGGTTCAGCTTTTCTTAACAGTGGTCTGATGATTTCTATTTTCACTTGAATAATGCAGTTAATACGGTTGGTGTTCGTGTGATCTATAGGAATTTCATGAGTAGCCCTTGTGGTCTCCTTGGCTTCATGCGCAAACCTTTTTCTTTGAAGATCAGGATGTTGAAACTTATACTAACAGATATTTGAAAGTGATTTTTCATTATGCTCTTTCAAAATTAAAAGCAAAGAAGAAATTCTCAATAACCAATCTTCAGTAGGATAGAGCCACACCTAATATCTCTTACAAAGCAAATCAACTTTTTCAAAGACAGTTTGGCAATATGCTTGTCAAAAATGTATTTTACGTTTCATGGTCTGCCAGAAGTCAAGACCTGAATCCATGTTACTTTTAGGTCTACCGAACACCAATGTTTACAATTGAACTCCAACATCTCTATCTGTACTTAAACAGAAAATTCAGCAAGTTTTTTAGCAATTCCAAAAGATATGCTCCACTCTGTTGGGAACAACGTTATTTCACGTTTAATTTTGTATATAAATGAAGGTTTTAGACATTTATTCACCTATTCAACTTAATAAATTCCAAACTTTAATGTGATGTTTTCATGTATTCATAATTGCTAAAACTTGACTTTTCATTTTTTCAAATGGCATTGAAGTTATTTTTATATGCTAGTTTATGCTAACCTTGTAGGATGACTGGAAAACTGTCTAAATACGCAAATGCTCCTAATTCTTATAGATTAAATACCATGCTGAAAAGGGCACAGAACTGTAAAATATTGTAATAGAACAATACTATGAAAGAAACCTTGGGTTGAATGTTAAATAGTAATATTTCATTTGCTAAATCTTTCTTTTTATTATATATAAATATATAAAAATATATATATATATATAAGAAACATTTTATAAATTTAAAAAAGTTGATTATTTATTTGATATGAAACGAAAGTCAAATATTATTTCGAGAAACCACAAAGCGTTCTTTTCATAACTTTATTGTTTAAAATAAGTGAGTATATTAAAATAAGAAAACCAAAATAATAATTGAGACAAATAAATTTATATATATTTTTTATAAGATCCTATTTTTATTTATGTTTTCTTTTTTAATCTTCTAAAATATGTCACAACGTCTGTGGATCTGTATACTTTAAGATAACTTATGTATTCAGTTCAAGTTTAGTTTTCCATGCATTCCAATCTTCCTGTTCAATGGAATTGTGTTACAAAATTTATACATTTCCAAAGAGTTATGAAAAAAGAAGAATTCAAGCATGCCCAGTTTTAAGTACAAAGAATATAAAAGCATTTATAAATGATTGTAAAGATCTTTCGACAGCATTATGCATCGTCCAAAATAAAAACCAGAAAGTTAGACAAGAATAATATTGAAAGAAAAGCTAATAAGAGACAAAGAAATTAAAATAGCAATTAATAAATTATCTTTGTAATGGATTTGTTGTCCTACTAAATCCAATTCTCATCGGTACTCGCTCAATTAACTTATTTACGGAATAAAGATCTTCCAGTATTGAACGACCAGGCCTAAAGATTCTGAAAAACCATTTCGTTGGAAAGAAGTTGTTACTTAAGACAAAATATTTATTTCCTTTTTTAATGTCAAATTTTGAATTAAAAATTCAAGGAATATTGAGCTCATTGATCAAACGATAAAGACATCATAAATTTATGTAGTATGAATAATTCATAAGAATTAAAAATGTCAACCGACAAGAATTTTTTGTGAAGAAAGTTTATTTATTGTTGACTCAAAATTATTAAAACTTGTTGCGGTCAGTTAACTTCATTCTCGCATTCCGATTTCCACAACAATAGTTTTTCATTCCATCCAACAATATCAAATCCGTATTCCCCGAATTTTCCAATTTAACAATTAAATCTCCTCATTTTATTATTATAATATCCCGACTGAGATTGAGTGACCCCTATGATAGGATCTACTCGATATATATCTGCTAAGGAATTCCCAAGACAAAACGATTGGTACATTACAAGTTAATAAGTTTTATTTGAAGTTTTATTCTAATTGTGGTAAATTTCGATTCAACCTATCCTATTCTTTCACTTATTTCGTTTCATAAAAATTCGTAACCCTATATTACATAAAAATAAAATTACTCGTTTTATAGAATAAAATAATTTAAGTAATTTTCAATAATACTAATAATAATAATAATGATAATAATAATAAAAATATAATAAAAATATAATAATAATAATAATATTACAATAATTATATAATATTATAATATAATAACCATCCTTATAATAAAATAAATAATAAAATAAATAATTATTATTAAAATAATTTAAAATATTTCGAAAACCCGAGTGCGTGACTCCTTTGTTTTATTAGAGTAAATGTCAATTAATAATTAGTAGAATTTTAGTTTGGAAAATTTGGTCTTAAGAACAAAACGGCAATGACGAAAAATATTGTCATTTTAAAAGTTCAATTTAACATTGTGGTTAAAATATTTTATTATTTTTTTAAAGTTGATTGGTAAATTCAGTCTTTCTATACAATTTGGTTATTGTCAATTTTATGAAAACCATCGTTTAAAGTTTATTCAATGTTTTACGGACATGTATAATTTAATTTAAACTGACTTTAGTACGTAAAACTTTCTATTAGCAAACATGAATGATGTTTACAAAAGAAAATTCATGTTTGGAAATTGATGAAGTTCTATCTTTGTAACATCTTCAGTTATCAAAAACCTTACAAGATCTACTCGACTTTGAGTCTTCACTAATCCATGTTTTGAGAAGACGATTTGTCTCTTCAATGTACGAGTTTTTACACCTGTGACAAGTCCATTTGTACACAAGAATAGCTTTCACTAAATCCCCAGATTTGGATTTCACTGTTAGATAATTTTTTTGGATGTACCGACACTACCAATATTTTTATAAATATTATTTTTAAATCTTCTGAAACTTTAAAAGGAAGAGCAAAAGGAAAATATTTTTCCGCATTCGGCAATTATTATTATTTTTATTATTATTTTTATTTTTATTTATTTTTATTTTTATTTTTATTATTGCCTAATTCATGAACTAATCAATTTTTGACGAATTAACTATCTGATAAATTTTTATTTTAATATGACAATTTCTGAATTTAAAATGAAAGATGATGTATTTAATATGAAACATTATCAATTTAATATGAAAAATATGCATTTAACAATTTAATATTTAATATATACTAATTTATGTTATAATTTAATGTATTTAATAATGAAAAAAATATCAATTTCATATGAAAAAATAAATTAAATATGTAAAATATCTTAATTTATTATGCAAAATACTTTCCAAATGTAAATTTTTTATTATTAGCTATTAAAAATTCTTCCTTAGTTGCGAGATGAATTGCAAACATTTGTATTTTAAAAGCTTTTTTTCATATTAAATTGATATTTTTTCATATTAAATGTTAATATCAATTTCATAATTGACTTAAAAAAGTTTCTAAAAAAATTGCCGAGTTCGTAAATTCGGCAAGTCGGTTACCTAATTCGTGAATATATGTATACATATGTATACATATATATGTATATATATATATATATATATATATATATATATAGTTATTTTTTTATATTTT
>MQRK01254223.1:118341-133204 GCA_001938485.1 Girardia tigrina
TATGTATGTATAATATACATACATATATATATATATATATATATATGAATACATTATCAGTCCATCTAAGGAAAACCAAAATATATATATATACATGTATAAATTCATTTGAAGTACTCGAACTTCAAACAACATGAATAGATGCACTCATTGATTAGTATTGTCCTTCGGTATTATTAAGAGCACCAATGTGGTTTTCACACATTTATTTACTTCACAATTTGAATTGTTTTTCGGACAATTCTCAGCAAAACTTTCATTATTTGACATCTCACTAAACTGATAAATTTTTCTTAATGTCTTCTAACAAACAATTATTCGAACAAATTTTCATTTTAAATTATTTTCAGATTTTATTTTTACAATTCTATTTTTAAAACACATTTCCATATACTAAACTTAACATACAAAACTCGACATACCAAATTTTAAATAGAAAAAAAAGAAAATTAGTATTCTTTATTTATCAATAGAGTACATGATATAATTTTGTAACTTTACAAAATAATCTTTATAAGGCTGATATAAAATAAGACTTACAATTTTAAAAAAACCTATAACATCATCCTATCAATTTTTTCAGTGCGAGTTCTATGAAACCGCTGTCTTTATTTAAAACTAGTAATTTTTATTAATTAATAATTTATACAAAATTGCAATCAATATATTTGTTAAATTAATTGCTGAAAACGGAAAACTGGGTATATTAATATTCGTTAAAATAAATTATAGTAAAAATAAAATTATATTTAAAAATTATGACGTGACTGTCAATTAAGACTTAAAAAACAAAAAAAAAGTTAATAAATTATTCATTTTTTATAAAACTTTAACGTGATTTATGAAAAAAAATAATTAATTTCAAATTTTTGTACAGTATTAATCAATAAATAAATAAATATAATAAAACTTCGTTATTACGTTACTTCGGTTTGTACGGACAGGAGTTTTTGCTTACGAAATTATAAAAATAAGGTTGTACAAATTAACTTTTCTACCCTCAAAAATTGAAAAAAATATTTAAAAATTTCAAAAAAAAGTTTTGTTTCAATATGAAGAGCGACCTTAAAGAAACTTAACACATTTAACGCGTGGTACCATGAATAAAAAAAGCTTAACATACATACTTTGCACTTTGTCAATGTTCCACTTAATCTCATATTCCTCAATGAGATGTTACTTACTTAAATTTGTGGTCTTAGTGTAGACCTCCGCTTCAAAGCACCTCAGAGGATTTAAGAGCTACATGGTGCGTTCAATAAGTAGTGAGCCTAACATAGAAATAATATTCTGATTCCAATGAATTTTTTTTCATAACAAGCAAGTTATTAAGGTAATATTTGTGATATTTGCTTTAATCTATTATTCGTGTTTAGGTTAGAGAGAGCATAAATTCGAAAATGTCATTTCAAAACGTCCCATATCAAAGCGTTATTCGTTTCTTGTTAATGAAAAGGAAAAGCCGGGAAGAAATATTCGTGGAGCTTAATTCTGTTTATGGCGGAGAGAGTCCGTCCATATCTACTGTCAAACGATGGTTCAACCATTTTCGAGATGGTCGTACCTCTGTTTTTGATGAAGAAAAGTCAGGTAGGCCACGTGAAATTGGCGAAGAAATAGCGAAAAAACTGAAGAAAATCGTACAGTGTGAGCGACGAATCACCACCAAAGAACTGACAATGCGATTAAATGTCAGCACACGTACATTACAATCACTGCTTGCGGAAACTGGAATTAGAAAATTGTGTTCACGCTTCGTGCCACGGTTTTTAACAGTAGACATGAAGAATCGGCGATTGATGTGCTGCCAGGAAAACTTAAACCTCTATGAACGTATTGGAGACCGCTTCTTACAGAATATTATGACAATGGATGAAGCACCACTTGCCCTTATGTCCCAGAATCAAGACGTGAGTCTAAAGAGTGGAAGCTGCCAGGGTAAGGGTATTCGAAGAAGATGCGATCATCAAGCTCTCACAAAAAAGCTCTCATCACCACTTTTTGGGATGCAAATGGAATGATCCTCGCTGATTTTGTGGAAGCTGGTGTTCGTATAAACAGTGAATACTACTCCCGGTTCGTGCTACAGGTCAGAAAGCTGAGAAGGAAGAGCAGAGTTTGTGAGTTATTTTGCAGGACAATACACCCATCCATACAAGTGGGCTGTCAATGTCATCAATTGAGAGTTGTGGCCTCACCCTACTCTCTCACCCTCCATACAGCCCGGATCTGGCGCAATCCGATTATCATCTTTTCAACCACCTCAAGCGAGCTCTCAAGGGTCAACATTTTGCTACGAAAGAAGACTTCTAGGATGTAGTCTCAAATTTCTTGGCTCAACGGCCACCGAAATTCTTCGAAAAAGCCTTTCTAGACCTTGTTGTGCGCTGGAAAAAATGTGTTGGTGTGAATGGAGATTTCTTTGAGAAATGATACCTTTATAACTTGCTTGTTATGAAAAATAAATTTCATTGGAATCGGATTATTATTTTTATGTTAGGCTCACTACTTATTGAGCGCACCACGTACAACTGGACCATGGAAGCACTTCATTGTGTGTTTCCTGGTATGACTACAAATATAATCTTTCCATAAAACTCAGCTCGACTGTTAAAACCATTATGAACCTTAGGTTAAAAGTATTTCCTCGAAATGGAGTCATTCTTATCACTGTGCCATCGATAATGTGCAACTCAGAAGTACAACTAAACTTTGATACAAAAAAGATCACGGGCTATCTTTCAATTTATGTTGTTCATATGCGGTAGAAGAGTTTCAATCTTCAGGCGCTGTTGCTTTATTGATAATAAGGCTAATTATTGAGTTACATTATCACTAATAAGACAAGCATCAGAACACATAAAATAATAAACATTGGGGGCGAGAGAGATGGTGAGACTGCAAATGTTCATTAAAACATTAATTCACATAGCAATAAGGTTAATTTTAAAAATATATATTTGCGCTTAGATTATTTTATTATTTTTACTTTTATTAACATTATGATTATTATTCTGACTTGTTATTGATACAAATGTGTCGAAATTCATATTGAAAAGTAAACAATTTAAATCTGTGTCAACAAAAGAAGAACAAATATTTCCATTCATTTATTTAGAAAAATATTGATTGAAATTTGTAAAAAAAGAAGTACCCGATATTTGATGCTTTCGTTTTCCAATTTATCGAAACTGTCGATGGTCAATTTTTCGTTGATCGTATTCGACAATTCCTTGATCAAGTTCTCCGTTTCCAGTAAATCCATTTCCATTATTGTCAAAGTATTCCTCATTTTGATTTGTTCATGTTCTGTCACAATAAAAAGTACAAAAAAGACAATAAAAAATCAATTCTACAGAAGAAATATTATGGAGTAATTAAAAAAAACGGGAATTTAATCTTCTACAGAGAATTGTAAAAATTTAGGTGTAAAAATAAATTTTATTTCTTGAAAATTATAAATCAATAATAAGTTGTTTTTTTTTTGTTTGGTTTTTTCTTTGACAAAAATATTTTTGTAAAATTAGTTTAATTATAAAATTATAATAAAGGAAAATAATTTTTTGTAAACATTATAAAATTAATAAGAAAAATTTATAAATAAATGAAATATTTTTAAATTTTTAATAACATTGAAATTTATTATACCTTTAAAAATTATCATTATTTTTATTTATTCATATATATTAATAAAAAATTTTATTAAGAAATAAATTCATTCATTTTAAAATATATTTATAGACGATATATTTTGATGGATCAAGTGTCATCTATAGGTTACTGATTGTTAATTAGGTTCCATTCCCCTAAAATCAATGTTCAATCGGCAGTCGCAACCAGCTTATTGAGAGTATCTGATTAACGCGATTTCATTCAATCGATTACATTTGCATTTGTTTGCATTTATTTACAGATGGAATAAATTCTTAATCAGTAACCTAAACATGACGGTTTAACCATCGAAATATATTGTGTATAAATAAATTTTAAAATGGATGATTTTTTTTGTTAATAAAACATTTTCATCCGGATTAAAGCTTATAAATAATTATAAAATTTTATTATAAAAAATCCTAAAAAAAATTTAATAATTAAATTTACAAAAAATATTTTTTTCTAGAAACTATGAATAAAATTCTCACCGATAATTTGTAACTGATTTATGACTTTTTGATTCAAATCAGTGATCTGTTTTGTAAATATTTCTTCGTTCAATCTTGAAAGATCGCATTTTACTACTTGGTAATTGTCAGTAAACTGTTTGAGGAAATTCTTTTTCTCAAGAAATCGATTTCGCAATTCATTAGCATTTTTAATGAGTTTTTCTATACCGGCGACGTCTGAATTTTATACAAGCATTAATCAATAGGGATATAAAACATTCACATTATATATTAAAATGTCTGTATAGAAAGAAATCATTCCGGAAGAATGAGACGAGATAGAAAGACCATGGAATCTTTTAGCGCGGTCTCTTTTTCCTGGTCTCATTCTTCGGGTGACCAAAAAAGTTGCATCTGTAATCCGGAAATGTGAGTAATCAGATCTTATGCTGTCACTAGAAGCACCCAATCTTCCAAATTGGATGATCCTATAAAATTAATTCTTATAACGAGTACTTAATTTAATTTTTTCCAGATCGAGATTTAAATAATTGTTAAATTAAAAAAAGGAATTATTAAAATCTACTTGGATTGAATATTTTTTATCTTTGAAAATTATGATTTTATGATTCAGGTAAAATAATTACGATTTTTCAAATAGATAATGCAAATATTTTTTGTGAAATTTAGGATTGATATATTTTGGAAAAAAACTACAAATTAAAAAATAAGATTAGAAATATTTTTTAATTTGGTAAATTTAAGAATCAATAAATAAAAATGAATTGTTAATTAGGTTGTGTAATATCACTTGCATAACAACCAAGCAAGTATAAAAGAATATTACTGTGCAAGCCTCAAACGGAAGACCTGAAGATGCCTGTGAAGGTGAAACAAGTTGTCAAAAAAAGCTTATATCGATAAATGGCGTTTTTGTTATTTATTTCCCAAGAATGTATAATATTATCCTTGAAAGACATTCAATATATTTTATTAACATTATAAGATTATTTTTATAAAGATATTTTTTAATCCAAATTAAGTAGTTTATAATAAACGGGAGCTCCAGTGCCAAGACAAAGGCGATTCTCGCCGTAAAAAATTGAAATCAACTTATATTTTTCAAAATGACCAAGATGCTATGAAAATAATTTTTGATGGGAAAGATATTTTTATAGGCATCTAATTATAAAATATACGCCACATGTCCATTTCAGCTGGACTTAAATCATAATATCCTCAGATTAATCTCAGTTTTAGACTTATTTAAAGAAAGCTTGTAAAAAGAACATTGTAAGAAGCCATTACTTTCTAACAGAATTATAAAACATAATAAAATTCTGCAAAACATACAAGAACTAGATAAAAAGAAAACTGGCGACTTTTTTACAGTTTAGGGAATTTTAAAATTATGTCAGGAGGCCAGCGAATTCAAGATTTGAACCCAGATTTGTAATATCCTTCTTCAATTGTTTAGAATGTCTTAATCTTAACAGTTGTATCAAAATAAGCCGTTCACTGGTGCTCAATTTATCAGATCCTTGTTACAAAAGGAATATTGTCAAGAAATGGTTAAGAAACTCGACGATTGATGTTTTAGACTTACATGGGAAAATCTTTTGACATATAAGTTTCAACTGAGGACGTTCTTAATGTATTTTAGCTTAAAAACTGAATAAACGATCTGTTATATACGATTTAATATGTGAGAATGAATGTAAGAAATTAGTTTATTTCTTGCCTAAACGAATGAAATCTTGTTACTAAAGCCTATGGACGTACTTCAGCGTAACATACTTCATATTATATAAGTCGATGTACCCGTTTGAAATTATTGTGACGTTATGTGAACATTTGTGCATTTTTAAGAAATTATGTATTACTTTTGGCAACATGTGTTTATAAAAAACTGTAACATGAGAGAGAATGAATACATTTGGATAATTTAAAATTTTACTGGGAAAGAAATTTTAAGAGGGCATGTAAAATACTTATATATTTGCAACGACTGAACCCATTTTCGGTCATTCGAAAATATGGATTACCCTTCGGTATTCCAAACGGTACAATGTCGATTGATAAATAAATCATGAACATGAAAGGAATGTTGAAATAAGGACTTTAGGAAATAATTTCACTTAAGAGATTTGTCTTTATTAGTTTTAAAAAGATGAAAACTTCCCTTGTGCTCTAATGCACTATTTTAAACAATCTGAAACTTGGAAACATTAACTGATGACCATGAAGAGGCGATTATATTGAGTGTTATATGCTTTCAAATCGGATATATAAATTCCAAATAGATTTCCTTTTTTTTCGAGAACTGTATTCATCTGTGAACCTTGAAAATATACTATATGAAGTGTCATTATGTGCTGGATAAACTATATACAGTTTCAGTGTGATGAAATCTCATTTGGATAAATGTTGGCCTTAAGAATGAGTAGGGTACCTCACCTCTGACTAGACAGTTGATGAGTACAAGACACTTTATATATTCACACATATCGGCCGCTGATATACTGACGATAGACTATGACCCTCTCGTACTCAAAAAATAAATGTTTACTGTATTACACTTTACCTTAATCATTTTACAGAAACTCTTCATGTTGTAGATTTGATAAAATGGGATAATGATTATAATATTTACTATTAATTAATTATTTTCAGTTTGTTGATCTGTCTTTAATATAACACAAAATCTTGTGAAAAGTTTATAGTCCAAATATATGAAATAGTTGAATGAATAATACTGTGACAAATATCGGTCGGACTTCGTATTTCTTATATGTACAGAAACACTAATTAAACAAATGTCCATTATTATTAGGAAAGATTCATGATAAATTTGATGAATATATTAATTTCCATTGGGCAAAATATGATAATTATTCCCATATTAGTTATCAATGTATAATATTGACATCTAAATTTAGATTACAAATTCATTTGGAAAAGGACTTCTTTCATTTATCCTCTTCATTCACCAAAGGGCCCTTCAAATAATAAACAATTTGTTAATTATGAATTTATAAATTTTTATATTATGAAGTACTACGATTTGATTTATTAAAGTGAAAAATATGTTTCATTAAATCAAATTATATATATATATATATATATATATATATATATATATATATATATATATTTACATTGCATGCATAGGGAAGTATATGAATTTTCTTAAATTGAAGTTTAAAATTGAGAAGATCACATTGAGAATGAATGGTTTTGTAAAAAATTCCTGTTCCAAATATATTCAATAGTTGAATGAAGAATACTATGAGAAAATATTGATCGGACTTGTTTTTTTCCTTGTACAGAAACAATGATAAACAAACGTCCATTATTATTAAGAAAAAATTGTGATAAATATACTAATTTTATCAGATATTGATTGTTGTAATGGTGAATCATGGAACGATAGAGGATACATATTATTTTCTCCAATGACAATTGATAGTTGTCAATGATTGGTTAATGAGTATAGAATTAATCATAATTACTGGGTTTTTACTAAATTTTAAAAAATTATAAATCCAATATCAAATAATTTCTTTGTAAATTATTTATTATATTTCATTTGTTTTTATGTAACATAATCAAAATGTAAATTGACCGGATGATGCTATTAAAATATGTCCAAACGCGATGTTTCTGAAATTTCAAGTCTATAATTTATTTTTGATATATATATATATATATATATATATATATATATATATATATATATAATGCAAACGAAGGTCATTTTTGAATATTAAATTTATTCACAATACACGCGTTTCACTATTTCGGCATCTTCAGTGCAATGAAATAAAGTGATTAATTACTGTTTATTTAGTTGAAAAACTATTACATCATACGTCTGAAAAACATGCTTTTTTTTAAAAAAAGTATTTTAATGATATTTAAAAAACTTTAATATGATTAAATGAATCACCTTGCACGTTTAAGCATGGTTTATGATGCTTTATTAACAATGCTTCGGCAATAATCCTTTCATAATTTGTGTCAAAATTATTTAAAATCTTTATTTTAATCCATAAGATTACCTTTACATCTTTAATATGGCTCAATATTGATAATATTTTTGATAATGTTTTTTATTGATCCATATCTAAAATTAATTTTAATAAAACACTTTTTTATTAATTAATTTTGGTTGCAAAGGATAAATTATAACTTTTTACATTGAATGACAAAAGTTACAAAAAAAACTATCTCATTCCATCTTGAGACAAATCGTTAGGAATTTCATCACTTGATAATAATCTTCAATTTTCTTAGTAAAAAACTGTTTTGAAATGAAATATTTAAGATAATTAAAAATTCTCTTTGGGATAAAATAATTTTAAAGCAATAATTAATAAATATAATAATTTAAATTTTTAAAAATTTTATTAATATCATTTGCATTTTATAATCCTAGAAAATTTGTTTAACCGTTCATTTATTTAATATAATAATTTAGTCTTAATTTTAAACAGAAATAATTTACTTTCTTTTAATTATTTATTTTAATTAATAATTTTGATTATTTTGTTGCGTTTCCTTAGCTTATGATTAAAAAGCTTGAATGATTATTTGAAAATTTATTTCAGAAAAGATGAATTGAAAGTTTTGGTCTGTATCATAACCATAAAGATTCATAGATGTTACTTCTTCAGGTAATAAAGGGATACAAAAAGAAAATAGTTTAATAAGAACATTCAAATGAACTGATTAACTTTGGAAAATATGTGTAATTTATTTTTATTGATTTAAATAATTTACTCATTGTCGTGTTCCTGATGTCATGGATGATGCCGTTTTGAAGAAAATGTTTGAAGCAAATCCCAGACTAACAACTGGCAAAATTATCGAAAAACTCGAAGCTATGTCTATCAATAATAGTTTAGCATTAGTCCACGAAACTACAGGAAAATGCAATATGTGATGTCTGGAGATCTGAATTTTATTATTGTCTCGGTAAATATAAATCGCAATATTACACAGGATCTTAACTTTCGAGGAAAACGACAGTTACATAAAATGACAGTTACCAATGATCTTCACAATGATTATAATACGATTGTGGTTCCAACGCATATGATATATCCAGTCCTAGCACAAAGAAGACTACTGTATCAGGGTGGTGGTTTGGTTAAGCTAATCATTCACTAACTAAGTTTAAATTCAGAAAAAAATGGTTTGAAAATAATGCTTTGTACTCAAAAGGGGTTATTCAAATGCTGATTTTACTCAATAAATAAATGAGCTTATTATACTCTTCTTAATTACTCAGTACATTTTATTCTGCTTATTAAAAACGCAAAACTCTTCTTGGGAAACCATTTATTTGAAAACAATATAATGTAACGACAAATTTTAATTAATCCGCCTATACAAACTGATTATTAAAAAAAATACAAATATTTGTCATATATTCAATATATCAAAAATTTTTAATTAAAATCGTAGTACAAGTATTTAAATTAAACGAGAGAGAGCAACATACTTAACAAATTTCAATCAATATAAAATAATTATCAGACAATCCCCTCACAACTATTATACCAGGTTGAACAGACTACAACATTTTCTTTAATGAAAACTCATTTGAATGCATATTTAATAGAAAAAACAGTACAATCAGGAAGACCAAGTGAAATTAATTTTTAAGGCATTAATCAACACGAACTCTGCAAAACGTTTTCAAAAAGTATTTAATTTACTTGTCTCACTTTGGTGTTAGACGAAGAAACTTTCTATCAGTTCTGCATTTTTCTTTGAGCAATAAATATTTCCTTTGCTCTAACGTAATATAATTATTAACATTTTCAGATAATTTAATTTTAATTAGCTTATATTATTATTTTACCTGTGATCCTAAATAGGTATTTTGTTTCAGGTAAATATGAAAAAAAAATTGAAATTTATATAATAATTTAATAGTAATAATAAGAAAAAAATTTTAAAAATTATGACAAAAATTTATTATTAAAACGAACGCAAAACTGATGCGATTATTGATAAGTCAACTGTACTTTTGCACTAAAATGCCTATTCAAAATCGTTTCTTGAGAAATTAACTATAGACAAATTAAATAATAAAATGTCTACGCCAAACCAAGATAAATGGCCTAATGGATACTCAAATATTGAATACATGTAACTTGTCCCTTATTTGGAGGGTCATGAAATATTTAAATCTTCAATTTGGAAATCAATCGATTATAAATCCATAAATCCATAATTAATATCCAAAACGTACAAAATTGAAAGTAACAAGTCGCAAATTCATTTGATTTTATGTTTTAATATTTCAGGACATTGAAGTCTGTAAGTCGGGTGTGAAAATAACTTGATTACAAAATCATCATTTAAGACAACAGAATTATTCTCAATTCTTGCCTGATAATGGTGAATATTCCGCTGAAATATATAGCATCAATAAATTCTGACAATTTAAATTAAAATCTTCAGTCTTCTTGTAACAAAAGGGTTACAGATCATCGAACTGTTTCTTCCACTATTTTCAATATCACGTCTCGGCCATAAAAGGACAAAATATACCTATCAGTACAAACCCCTAAAACGTCCATCGTCTCAGTATTATGGTGACAAATATTTAATAAAAATATGGAAACATTAAGCCTATACAAATATTATTATTATTAATGTCGGATACTAACCAAAAGTAGAGATATTCCATTTACGTGTATTATTCGACCAGTTATTTATTTTACAAATAAAACAGATATATTTAATAATAACAAAGATTTATTTGATAATAAATAAAAAACGGAAAGATCAAATGAAGAGAAATGTTTGTTTACACTTAATTTAACACGGAATTAATCTGAATAATAATTGGAATTATTGAATACAGTTTCTTGTTGAGATAAATGGACTGGAAGGGAAACTGTACCATTTAGATGGGCGAGCAATAAGGTACTTATTAAGGTACTTATTAAAAATTAATTCGCGGGAACGACCAAAAGAAGTACGTCTTGTACCCAATAAGTAGTGATTATACAAACGCCTGATTCAAAGGACATTCATTTTCTACAAAGAGTAAGTTTTAAACGTCATTATTTGTTATATTTTTTTAAAAAAAATCTGTTTTGTTATTTTAAAAAGTGCAGATTTATAAATATGTCTTTGGAAAGTGTCCGATATCAAAGCGTCACTCGTTTATTGTTAATGACAGTAAAAAGACGGAAAGAGATATTCATGAAGCTGAGTTTTATTTTAATTCCAAAAGAAGTTTATTAATCTGTTTTTGATGAAGATAATTTCAGTGAAATTGGCGAGGAAAGACAAGGGATACTAAAACCAATAGTGTAGAGTGAACGATATAGGACCACGATAGAACGAACAATCCGCTTAATCGTCTGTTAAGTTAATTCACAGTTATTATTTAATGCTACAGGAATACAACATGAACTCCTGTTTTGCAAGACAATTTTTAAAAGTGTTAAATTACTTATTTACTGTCAAGAGAACTTGAATCTCTTTAAACATGTTGGAGAAGCTTTTGTAGAATATTATAACAATGGATGAAACATCTCTTTTTTGTTTTTGTACATAAAACAAGATTTGGGTTTAAATTTTAGATGCTTTCTGCATCTAAATACATAAGCCTAAATTACTTTTCTATGACTTTCGTATCAATAAAAATAATTATTCTAGATTAGTTCAACATATCAAGAAGCTGAGTAGGAAGTGTAGAGTACTAATGTAGTACATTGTACTAATCACTGGACAATGTACCCAATCACACCAGTCAATTCTTTCGCTTTGCTCGTATATCCTTCCAACAGCAATGGTTAAGTACAATTAGAAAATTTTCTTTTATAATGTAAACTAATTCTCAAGTGTCAAACTCTTTGCTACAAAAGAATATTTACATAATATCGTTTCAAATTAATTTTGTCCAACAGTTGTCTGAACTTATTGGGGAAGTTTTTAAGTGGCCTGTTGTGAACTTAAAAAATACGCTTATATAGCTTAAAATGTATATGAGAAGTGATGGTTTGTTAGTTGCGTAATGATGACCGACAATATGTAAGTAACCTTTTTTGAAAAAGTCAGTTGTTCTGGGAATGACCGTCAAACCGACGAAATTAATAAATACAATAATAATTTTTGTTTGGCTTACTAATTTTAATTTCAATAATATTTAATGTATTTAATAATTACAATCTTTAATAATACTTTGTCCTGCAAAATTATAACTATTACATTTTTATCATCATTTTATTATTATTATAAATGATTTTTTATTGTTTGAATTTCAAGTAAAAATAAAATAAAGTTACTAGTTCATAAAAAAACCTTACTGGTATTATAATCAACAGATTGTAGGAATTCCACTGTCAATTTAATATCATTCTCAATCCAATGGGATTCTTGCTCTAACTGAGAGGATATTTCTAGAGACAAAACCTTTTGTCGACCTTTCACCAACTGATTCTCAAGATACGACCATCTTTCATCAAGTTCTTCAAAAAGTTGTTCAATCTCATCTGTATTTTCACCATCTGAAATACAAAGACTTTGTTAAGTATTATCCGATAATTTATTTTATCGCGTTAATGAAATTAGCATTCTATATATGACATAGTAATTCTTAAGTCTCTGTTGGATGTATTTGTTTTAAAATTAAGTATGTATTTTGCGATGTTTCTTAAAAAAAAGTCGAATTGTTGAAAAGTTCGAAAACGGTGATTTTTTCAAAACGCAATTTCAAATTCTCAATCAAGCTGCATTATTGATCATTTACAACAAATAAATATTAAATCGATCTTTTTAATTCGAGCAGTTTAATTTAATTAATTTTAATTCGTGTTTTGGGAATAAAAAAAATTAAAAGAAAAATTATTTTTTGTTGAAAGTCGACGAAAAATTATTTGGAAAAATAAAATCAAATTTTTGTCTACATTTAATCGATTGATCGCCAATCGTAAATTGTAATATTATTGATTAATTCCAAATATTTAAATTTGTTTAACTGCACCAATTGAATCAATTTGTTGTTGACGTAAATTAAGGGCAATCGGTTCGATTGTGTGAAATCGCATCAAAACAGATTTAATTGAATTAAAACTCAGTGAAATCGTTGATAAATAAATCGATCAAGATAATTTATATTGTATGCCTCTCATTTGATAATTGCGATTGATCAATAGTAAAAATCATTTATTTGTTCCAATAAACCGAATCGATAAAAATTTTGTGTGGAAAATTTTCCCCTAATTTTAATTGATAGATAAATAATCGATATAAAATTACGGAAAATTTCTCTCAGGGAAATCGAATTCGACCTCTAATTCAAATTCAAAGTCCAATCGAGTTGAGAGCGATCGACCTTTTTCCTATTTTTTTCTTGTTCAAATATGAATTTTTTTCGAGCGAAAAGATTTTTTCAATAAATTTTTTTCGGATTAGTTTTTAAAAATTCAAATAATATGAGTACAATTATTTCATATAATGATTTCATTTCCTCGCGAAAAATGATTTTTAATTCCGATAAACCGAAATGGTTAATTATCGGCAATGAATCGTCCGATATGGACAGTATTGTTTCCAGTTTAGTTTAGGGATTTTACAAGAATTTGCAATGTCACGATTCGTATAATGTCATTCCGATTAGCCCTAATTCAGAGCAAAATGTGATGTTAAGACGTAATGTCCTCGAATGGTTGCAACGAAAGTTTGATATCGATGCCGCCAATGATTTGGTTTATTTGGATGTAATATAGATGTGTTTCGATGATTGTCGATTTTGGAAAAATGTACGAGTTGCTCTCGACCGCCATCGAGCACGGAACGAGCGGATCGCGTGTCACGTGCAAGAAATCATTGACTATCGCGAGATCAGGTGCAGATTTCCTCCAGATCAGCTCGAGACAGAGAGCATTCAGACAGTCGGTTCTTGTTCTACGCTCGTTGCGCAGTGTGTATTGACTGATAGATCACTACCACAACTAGAGATTCTGCTGAGGCTTCTTTACGAAGCGATTCTCCTTGATACGGAATGTCTCGGTCTTAGCATTAATCGAACTACGAAAATGGACATCGGAGTGTCGAGTGAAATCGATCATTTGTTTTCCTTCAGCAAAGACCAGCGATTCGAAATTCATCAAAAAGAAGATAATTTTCATGTAACGAGTGAGAAAGTAATTTTTTATGCCCCTCGACCCGAATTCTACCTCCCAACGCCAGTGTTAAATAGATGTCCGCGACAATGAATATTTCTCTTTGTGTCTGAATACTAATGTTTAAGAAACAATCGTTAAAAATGAATAAATAAATGTCAGTTTGATTCGAAAATTCGTATTTCAAATGAATTTGAAGGAAACAATTCTGGTCAGTCGGAAACTCTCTTTTGTTACGTTAAAAGATTATTTTCAGTTATCATTCGAGGACCAACCATCGATCTTGAATAGTTCCGCTTTGGTTAAATACTCGAGTCTCTCAAAAATGTTAGTAATTGAAAATCTCATTGATAAAATGTCACATTTAAAGTATCAACAAATGAATATTATTTTCTGTGCTGTGATATTTCAAATTTTCTTCAAATTATTCATGAATATTATGCTCTAGTGATCGATTCGTGTATTAAGAAAATATTTATGAGATCGGCATCCAACATCATTCGCTCGACAGTTTGAAGTTGACACAATGCAAGTTTGAAGTGAAATCGGCGATAACTATCTCATGGGAGTTGAACTACTTTGAGTTCGGGTACCCCCGAAGCCTTTCCG
>MQRK01254229.1:0-11184 GCA_001938485.1 Girardia tigrina
GAGTTAATAACCGATGCCTCCGTTTACGCCATAGGTGCAGTTTTGAATCAATCTCTCGAAGGTAGACTACAACCAATTGCTTTTTATTCTAAAAAACTCAAAAGCGATGAATCCAGATACTCCACCTTTGCCAGGGAGCTCCTAGCTATTTTTCGTTCGGTTAAGCATTTTCAGTATTTCCTGGAAGGTCGCAATTTCCTGATTAAAATGGATCATAAACCTTTAGTGAAGATTTTAAAGATGAACAGTCCAAGCCCAAGACAGCTTAACCAGATTTGTTTCCTGTCACAATTCCAATGTAGCATTCAATACATTCCGGGACATTCTAACATCATTGCAGATTATTTATCAAGAGCACAAAATCAACCAAATTAACTTCATGATATATGTTTATCGATGATTTAAGAAGCCGCCAACAAGATGTTCTTGAAAAAATGTTCAAAACCTTCATTAATCTTAAAAGAAGACCACAAAATTTGGTACGATCATTCTTTACCAGACAACATCAGACCTTTGATTCCTAAAGAAATGCAAACTCTATGCATAAAGACCATTCCAGATTTTGAACACTAATGCGTAAAAGTATATATCAACTGTTACAACAACATGCTTGCTGGAACAATATGAGAAAGGATGTAAATCGATTTGTATCAAAAAAATCGGCTCACAAACACAAGAAAAAAGAAGTAGTGCCTTTCCCGGAAATGAAAAAACTTGAGCATATTCATATTGACTTAAACTGCCAGTTAATAAAGGTTTCAAATATTTACTCTGTATCATTGACAGAAAAACTAATTGGTTTGAGGTTGTTCCTCTGCAAAAGATGCGCTAATACTTTTTGTTCATCCATAGAAAAGATTGAATCTCGCGTTATGGGCCTCCAAAAATCATTACCACAGATCAGGGACGCCAATTTGAGTCTAATAAATTTAGAACAGGGCTTCCCAACCTTTTTCCACTGTGGACCCCAAAATAAAACTTTTCCGCTGTGTACCCACAAACAAAACATTTTTCCGCAATGGACCTCCGGCGTTGAGATTTAGGTAAGAATTTTAGTGTTTATGCATTTAATTTCTAAAATTAAAAAATATAAAAAAAATAAAAACTTTATTAATTTTTATTAAGCACATTAATTTGTTACGATTGAAAAATGTAAAAATTCTGGGAAACCACAGGAAGTTGGAAATAAACAAACTAGTCTATTTCCGTTATTTTTAAATAACCCCACCTAACACGATTTAGATAACCATGAATGCGTCAGATGAGGGTGCAGTCCCAGTCTTTAACCAACTCTCAGTAGACCGAAACCCTTTCGTTGATTTTTTTCATAAAGAACCCCAGATGGATACAAAAATTTACAATTTCATCATGCCTGTCCTTATCTGGAATGAATTATGTGATCGCGTGCATGAAATAGATAGGCGTAGATCACAAAATATTGAAATAATAAATAACCAGTTTTCAACGAAGCCACGCATTGACACACTGATCCGGAGGAGTGCGCAGACGTTGATAAATTGAGTTGAGTCGCCGATGGAGTGATAGATCAGTTGAGCCTATCTTTGGTGGGCGTTTGAGAGGCCCGATACGCTCACTCTACTATAAATAATAAAGCAAAATCACACATTTTGTAACCACACACTTTTAGCGTACACTTCTATTACACAGAGCAACACTAACCATTAACGCGCCGTTAACACACACCAGCAACCAACAAGCGATTAGTATATTGGTTTACATACACCATATTTTGCGACAATTCCTTGATTATTATTTTTTGATCAGCAACATTTTACATAAAGTTATGGTTTAGATATTGTTTTATTATTTAATTTTATTTCCTTTAATAAATTTTATTTATTAATGTATTTCTTTGATCTTAAATTTTTGTATATTTCGTCTTTGTTTGATACTTACAATTTAATTACGCTTATGATATCTTGTTTATATTGATATTCAATACAATTTTATTTAAATATTTGTTTTGTTATTTAATTATTTTATTCCTTTTTTTATTAAATTTTAATCATTGATCGACTTGAGGAAGGGTAACACCGAAGCATGGGATGCCGTCGGAATTAGATTAGTGAGCAATGAATTGAGAAAGAGAATATACCGGCGAGAGGAGTCGAAAGTTGAGAATAGTGAGGATGACCATGTTGGGTCGCACCATGAAGAAGCAAGTCGGTTGAAGTAGTGTAAATAAAGTACGCGGTTCTAAATAAGAGATGAAAGTAGTAGGAATATCAATTAATATTTTTGATTAGATTTAAACCTTAGTGCAGTTCTATTTTATAAAATTGTGTGTACCCCCAGCTTTTTAGCAACGGTTGATTAAGATTTATCATATTAGTGAAATAATAGTCAAGACTTCTTAATTTTACAAATATAGGTATGAATTCCTTGTAAATAGTGATTGATCTACCCTAAACATTGATGTAATTTAAATGTTATTAGGGTAGGCTACAATTATTTCAGGTTATTATTCCAGTATAAATTTTCCGTTAAACTCTTAATTCATGATTTAATTTAACTATTCATAGAATTCAATTAATGATAATTTATAATGTATTGATTGGCAATCTTGCAATTGAACCCTAAGATTTAATTCATTAATTAAACCATTTAGTAATTTGTTGTAAATTCTGATTTTATTGTGTTATTTTGTAATTCAGTAATTATTTAGTAATATGTATTAACGTTAATTTTAATCTGATTCGGAATTTTATTATGTTATTTAAGTTTTAATTTTGTATCATTTTAATTTTAATATGTATCTAACTCTGAATTTTATCCCTTTTATTTTTATTTTTTTTGTTTCCTTTAAATTAGAATCTGGCACTTAACAATTTATGATCGAATGAATTAGTAACTTTTAATTCTGTATTTTAGTAGTTTACCATTAGTTTACGTTTCGACGAGTTATAATCTCGTCAATTATTTAACTAGAGATGAAATTAATTTAACGAGAAACAACGATACGGTTTACGTAACTACACCGTGAGGGTACTTGTAAATTATAATAAAATTCAGAAGATACGAAGGAGTTGAAGAACTTTTTTAGAGACGACGCGGGTCGTCCCTGGCTGCGAGTGGCGCTGGAGGGCCGTCGTCTGTTTCTTTGGAGCTCTCTTCACTCGAGACATAGTAAATAAGATGTAGAAATCCCGCTTAAATATGATGTAAACTTGTTAATATGCTCATATCCCTTAGATACTGCAGCTATCAGCCAAGAGTAGTATATTAAATGTGGGTATATTTAATTTTTATCCAAATTTTCAATATTTCTCAATATTTTTGTATGAAAATTACCCAAATTTTCAATATTTTATGTGAAAATCGATCATTTTTAACCAAATTTCCACAATTTTAGACCAAATTTTCTAAAATTCAAATAAATAATATTAATCAAAATCGACAAATTTATTTTATTTTTCAAAGAAAATGGAACACGAAAATAAAGTTTTTTATCGAAACGAATCTTCCAGAAATATATTTGGAAGAGATCAATAAACTAACTGATACACTAGAAAGATATTTTCAATCTTATAATGAGAAATTTGTAAAAATATATGAGAACATACTTGAAAAAACAGATGAAGAAAAGAGAAAAATCAAAATAGTTAATAAGTTTTTTAATTTTTATTGAGATATAGAAATAACAAAAAACCATACCGAAGTATGGCTGATTTTTTTAAAAAAATATAAAAAATAAAATATAAAATTCAAAATGATAAGTAAAAATATTTATTAGTTTTTGTCGAATTTTTTTAAAAAAATTTATAATGATAATATTTTTGTTCGCAGTTTCCTTTTATTTGTATTTTTGTTATGTTTAGATTATCTTCACGACTTGATTTAATGATGAAATTTTACTTTTAATGTGCAAAATTTTATTTGAAAAAACTTTTTTCATTGATATTCAAACTTTATTATTTTATTTGTCAAATATTCAACTTTTATTATTCTATTTATTTGTCAATTTGAAAATATTCTATTCCTTTGTTTATTCATTATATAAAAAAAATATTTTTTCAATGAGAAATGAATATAAGTATGAAAAAAATCGTATTCTAAACTAATAAAATATTATCTATTTTTTCTAGATTTATTTTCTGTTCACTTATGATTTCATCTATTAAGAGAATGATTTTCCTTTCTCTTTCATAATATTTATATAAAACTTCGTTGTATTTATTATCTTTATTTTTATCCTTTTTTAAAGCAAAAAGCTTATTTTTTCTCTTTTTTATTTTTTTTACTTTTATTTCATTAATAAAAAATTCATTTTCTTCATAATCAGCACAAAGCTTGTTAAGACGATTTCGCAATCTTAACTCATTTTCTTTCAAAAGTTCTACTTCCATTTTCTTTAAAAATAAAATAAAAATTTAAAAAATAAATGAAAGTCGGCTTCGCCTCTAGAATTTCTAAACTGGGAAAATACTTTTCCAACTAAAAAATTAAAGAAAAACTGAATATTTTAGACATGTACGAATCCAAATTTAATAACAAATTATTCCCTAAAAATTTCGGAATATTAATTGTTGGGAAATCTGGTTGTGGCAAAAATGTTTTATTATCCAAAATGTTGTTGGAAGATAATTTTTTAGATTTTAATAATCTAACTTTTTATTCAACAACGATTGATCAGCTAGAATTGAAAGTGATTGCAAACGGTTTCAAGTTCGAAGATGGATGTTCATTAACAAAACTTGGAATAAGAGAGATTTGAAAAATCAAAATAATTATTCCAAATGATAAAAAAAGAATTAGATATAAAAGATAATTCTTATGTTCCACCCCAAAAATATTTACTATAAAAGATATATAAATAATAATCTTTATATAGGTAGAAGTAAATACTTAATTAGAGATCCTGAAAAAACAATTTCAGTTCTCTTTTCATCAGATCCATCAAAGATAATTGCATGCGATAATTTACTGAAAGAAATGAGAAATCTTATTATTTTCGATGATGTAGTTAATTTAAGTGATCAAAAAATAATGAAATCTTATTTTACAAGAGGTCGTCATAATAATCGTAATACAATCTACACCTCTCAAACGTTTTATGGATTGGATAAACATTCAATAAGAAACAATTCAAATGGATTTATTTTTTGAGCTGGGAAAAGAAGACAAAAGTTATATTTTCAGTGATTTATTCATTGGAAAAACGTTGAAGTATAAGGATGAAATTCTTAAACATTGGAATAAGTATAAGGAATAAGTATGGAATAAGTATAATAAGTATTATTATGTTTTAATTTTCAGAAATAAGAATTTTGGTTTTTAAAAATTGCGAATTCTAATCGAAATTAAAAAAATAATGGAAAATAGAATTAAAAAAAAAAGAAAATGAAGAAATGGAAATTTGTTTAAATAAAAAATTTAACCTGTTGCGGTTAATAAATTTTGCAAGTCTTAATTTCTTTTTTATTTAGAATGGATGATAATTCCCAACCTAACATGGTGGCAGCGCTAGCGGATTCAATCACGAACCGACTGATTCCGACATGATCCAGATCGGAGAAGACCTAGAGAAATTTATTTCTCGCTGCAGAAGATATTTTGAAGCAGCCGAAATTAATCAAAAGAAATGGCAAACATGTATTTACTCCATGATACATGAAGATCTCTTGGAAGCATATGAGAACACAGCTGGTAAAGCTGATAATTTTGAGAATCGGCTAAGAATAGCGTTTGAGAAGCCGATAGCAGCCGCGACGGATTGGGAAAAACCGTTGAGTTATCGAAAAGGTGCTGATAACGCACAGACTTTTTTCAAAAAAGTAGACCGGCTGGTAAAAAATGCGTTGTCGCATAGACGAGGAAGAAGAGCTGAAAGCTCAAATGTTAATTTTTGTTTTCTCGGCTGAGTCTGATTTACCCATTTTTTTAGTTACCTCAGGAGCTCTGCTGTTTTGAACAACATCTCGATAACTTCGGACAGCATTAAAAATTAACTAAAATTTACTTAATGAATTTTTTACGATGGATTTTTACACAATTTTCGAGAAAAATCATGTATTTAAAAATTATTTTCAAAATAATTTCGATATTTTTCGGGAATTTTGTTTTAATTTATTCCAAAACATTACAAATAAAAATAACGAAGCGATGGTTAACGGCGGGATTACCTATGATCCTTATAACACGCTTTCTTTACAAAATATCATTTTCGGTTATTCCATACAAAGGAACGAATCTCAAGACAATAATGTATCAAGGGAAGCACGTGGAAGTGTGTGTAACATCGAGGCGAAATTCGGCAGGGTGATAAGACCAGGAGAGAGATTAAAAAGAGCGTTAGATTACATAGGTAAAGTAGATTCAAAACTGTTAGAGGTTATTCAGAATCAGGCTGAAGTATTCATGGCTGACAAATGGGATATCGGATGTACCAGAAAAATGTACATTTTATTTGTGGGAGTGTGGATGTAATTGAATTATTCAATTAGTAGATTTATTTATATTATTTTTTATCTATTTATTTTTTTTGTTGATATTTTTTGCGTATTTAAAAAAAGGAAGTTACAAGTTCTATGTTTTTTTATATAAATGTTTTTTTTTTGTATAAATCTCAACTTTGAGATGTATTTCAAAATTTTTATTCAACGAGAAGCCACATGCATTCGAGTTACGAAAAAAATCAGACATTAATTAATAAAAATGGCAAAAAGTTGTCGAGGTCAAAATGGTGTAACCAAAAATCTTTTCTGAAGAAAAATAATTATTGAGACTTGCTTGGGAAAAATATGTCAAAAAGGAATTTAATCATAATCATAGTCTGCAATAATTAATTATGAAAATTTAAAAATTAAAAAAAAATCAATGACCTAATTAATATCCATATGGGATATTCAGAAATTAGAGTTTGAATTTACTAGAATTAAATTGTGTTGACTGCTCACCTCTTTACATTTGTATTTGTTTTCCTGCTGATCTAATTGGTTTAAAAATAAAGTTTAAAAAAAGAGAGAACTTTGATTATTATCCGAATATTTGTGTTTATTATCCTGTTGACCAAATTGGTTTAAGAATAAAGTTTAAAAAAAGGAGAAACATTTGATTATTATCTGAATTGGCCGAAGACTCGTGTCCGATCAATTTAATCCGTTGATTTTTAATTACCGTTACCTGCCGTACAAATACTAAACTTACATTTTGCTTGATAATAATTGCTGGTGTTAACTTTGGGTGTGATTATTTTTTGATTAATTTAGCAAGGTCATATAAAGGTCGTCAGAGTGACACCCACCAATTTATTTATCATAAAAAATAAAATTGCAGATTCAATAGTCGTACACGCCAATCGATGCAAAAAGGCAGAGAATGAGCTTATTAAAAGATATAACCTCAGATCACAAACTCAACCTGAAGAAATAGCAGTGGTAGAACCAATATCGACCCATCGCTATCAAGGAATAGAAATACTGAATCGACAGATTATGAAGATATCATAACAATCAATCCATAAGTACCACGTTCAAAATCAATTCAAATAAAACCATTAAAAATTAATCATGATAATGGATCGCCATTATCGTAAAGAGGAATTAGTGAGAATGCAACCATTCTACTGTTACAAGAAGATTATTGGATTACATTTTGCAAAAGGACATATTTATAATGATAAGTTTTTCAAATATGCGGTAAGAAAATACCCACATATTTTTGCTGTGAAAGATCCAAAAAGAAATGCTACTTTATTACAGATTGTAATAACCCGAAATAGGTTTCACAAAGCTGCAAAATTACTTAAACAGACACAATTGTGTGAATATCCCGGGTTGATAGATACTCAAGGTAATGGTGGATTAACTGCGTTAATGGAAGCAATAATACATGGAGCACCATTCCATACAGTCATAGCACCTCTTATTATATACTCTTGGCACTTCGAGATCGACGTGGAGATACCTCAATCGAATATGGTAAAAGATATGGTCCATAGTTGGTAAAATCAGTATTCGAAATAATTGAAAATAACGAGATCACGTCATTAGAAGGAAAAAAAGCAGCTGTCTTATATGTAAGACATCAAGATTTAGATCAAATAGGTCAGCTTAACAAACAACGAATAAAGGAAGAAATGTTTATAAAAGGCATAAATTTACATAATTGGCGTCGAAAAAATTACCAATAAACATTGAAATGGATGAAAAGGTTGTGAGGACAGATAAAAACCAAGTTTATAATTTTAAATATTTAAAATTTCTATTTATATTCATCTAATGGTCATCTTATCTTTCATATTACGAGGTGTAGGCACTGAACAAGGAACTTCGTTACGAGAACGACAAATTTTATTGCGGATTGTCCCACATACCGTCCTTGTTAATGTTGAAGCTCATAATATTAAATATTCCTTCAAGATTTGTCCTGGGTAGTGTTATTGGCAAAGTAATAACAAACTTAGAGCAATATATTTTGATGGATATCGGAACCATACAGATATGTATGTTCTTATATATAGAAAAATAACTTTAATAGCAGCATTTGAAATTAAATGGGCGTGGCAGAAGATAATAATTGATAATCCAATGTTAAATCTCACTATTCAGTATTTCATGGAATATTTTTATACAATATTGTTCATTATTTACTGTACCACATGTTAAAACACATGAAAAGTTTTTTGACTCTGATTCTTTAACAAAAATCTAATCTATCATTTTTAAATCAAATGATCATATTATATTTCAAAAAGACTTACAATTACACACATAGATCAAATATTATACTATTCAGTGTTGGATTATTTTCACTTAGTTCTTTAATAATATAGCACATAATATACTTGTATAAAAAATACAAAAAGAAACAGACGGCTTTAAACGTATATCGTACCTCATTGTGGAAATACCTGCCAGAAGTGTACGTAGAACAGACACAGGTATAAAAATCATTTTTGGCTGTACGAGCCTTGAAATTTTATATTTCATTATAAAACTGTTTATTTTTTCTTTCCTTTTCTAATTTGTGCAGATGTGGGGCTACATTAACTTAATATTTTTCATTTTAGAAATGAAACCAGTATCCCAAACAGTGCAGGATTTCCTGTCCAGAATGAAGAGCAAATATGCTGATCTTAAACAAACTTTTCTTGATAATCTACCGGCCGTCTACCGGATATCGACATTTGTCATATTCGCAATTTAAAGAGCGTAAAGGAATCATTGTTTGTCAGTGTGAGGAGTTANGTTGTTAGGGATATGCGTATTAATAGAGAATTGCCTCAACTTGAAGGAATGTAAGAACAGGCTTATCTATGCTTTTCAGAAACAACCCATTTGCCTAATCAAGATACCCCTTCCGCCCAGTTGGACACCCAGTGAACCATTTCAGCTAATACTACGAGGTTATTCGGGTTGCCTATTCGTCCTATGCATTACGTTAATACGTTCTATCGCGATGTTCAGTCCGGCTTAACCCAACTTTTAGGAGTTATACGTTGCAGACTATCCGGCCGCAAACTTTTACCAAAATCGCCTCATATACAACGACCTGAATAAAAAGATGGTAGTAGTGAAAACCACTGTTATTCGTTGTTGGAGGGTTTCGGACGTAATTACTGTACCGTCATAGTATTCCTACTACTTTTAACAGTCCCCATTACAAGCTTGTATTTTTTATATTTCATTAATTTTTTCACTTGTAATTATTTCACTTGTATTACTTGTGTATTCACACGGTATCAGTACCTCTCATCATTAGCGATACAAAGTATCCATCAATGTCTCAAAAATCAATCTATTGCGATCGACATTGCAGAGAGCATGGAGGATGAGGTGGCCGAACAGATAAATGACATATATGTATCTTTGCCCAGCAAAATTGCTGTTTTTGCCATTGAATTTCTATTGCAGGACGATGTGCCCAATCCGTTTTGCCAACTTTCACACCTCCAGATAAATTCAGATTTCCAAGTTAGTGAAAGGTTGGTTGCCCAAAGAGCGTCCTTCTTAAGGAAAAACTTGTCCTTAAAAGATATCCAGTCCCGGCTACGATTTTTGGACGCCAAATTCGTCAAAGATGAATATAAAAAATTTCATGTTGCAGCGATCACACTCTTAAACTATAATGGCAGTGTTGAGAAACACCCGAGTGAGGGCCCGCACTAGGATAACTGAATGGTGTACGGGGTGTAATGGATTGAAGGATAAAGATCTCATAGGCCGCGCAGACGAATATGAAGCTATCGCAGAATTACACAAGAATCTATATGGGAATATTCTTGACGGTCATGACTTCCAAATAGAGATCAGGGGTTTAGCTATTCCAACTCATACTCTGCTGGGTATCCGCGACACCGCAGCAGCAAAGGTTTTTG
The DNA here is from genome assembly GCA_001938485.1 of Girardia tigrina. NCBI lineage: Eukaryota > Metazoa > Platyhelminthes > Tricladida > Dugesiidae > Girardia > Girardia tigrina. The sequence goes on from MQRK01254229.1 coordinate 10,340, forward strand.
AACGTATGGGTATCAAGAAAAGCATCAACGGTCATTTTTATTGTCTAAAATCCTTGGCCTGGGATATCCTTCATGAACGAATCCAAGTACACACCTCGTGGGAATATATACAGACCCTGCTGAGGATATATCGAAAAGTGGAAAGTAGGTGGATAGACACGTTGTCCCCTACTACCGCTGCACAGCTATTTGAAAATTCGCCTCCTCAAACAAATGCCCACCTTCATCCACAGCGGAGGAATGATTAGATACCAATTATTGGAGGATGGCCAAAGCTCTCTCTGATGCATCTTCAGTGACATTTTTTCATTCAGCTAGAGAGGAACTCGACGTTCAGGAAGGAGACGATTTGGATCTTTTTGTCCCCTTAGACGACTTTGAATATGAATTGCCACCTATAGATGTAACCGCACACCCAGCCTACGTACCCACTTTTGAGGATGAATATGAGTTACCACCTATGGATGTAGACACACTACCAACTTATGTACCTATAATAGAGGAGGAAATTCCCCAGCCGCCTCATCCTGATCAACTAAAATTTTTATCGGGATCACGTCTATCCGTTTTTGCGAGGTTCACCCCGAAAATCATAGAAACGCCCTTTGAAGAGCCGTTGATTATCAAAACGAAACGTTGGCCTCGGGGTACCTTAGGGCATCATCCAGAAAAAGTAGCAAAAATTGTTTCGCCGTCCCATGTTCAGTCTTTTTTTTGCACCATGGGTCCACCTTTTGAGAGTATTAAGTGTACCCAGCAACGTCTCGCCACTTCGCCACACATCAGCGATCAATCGGTTCCTATCATTAAAAGAAATGTTAACTTCAGATGTCACGAGGATGTTA
>MQRK01254232.1:0-12292 GCA_001938485.1 Girardia tigrina
ATTAAGAACACCAACATGGCTTTTCAAACTTTTATTTTCATTACAATCAGAATTGTCTTTTGGACAACTCTCAGCAAAACTATCGTCGTTCGACATCGTTCTAAATTGATAATTTTTTACTAATGTTTGTTAATAAACAATTATTATAACAAATTTTTTATTATTTTCTGAATTTATTTTTAAAATTAAAATTTTGTAGTTTTAGTATCAATTTTTATTTACATATTAATTTTATTTAAAAATTATTTTATTTAAATTTTAATATGAAGATTTGAAAAGATTTAATATTTTTTAATGTTTTTAAATATCTTATGTTGTACTTTAAAATATAAATTATATAAATTATACTCGTATAATTATTTATCGTGAACATCTAAAATATCAATTTTCCATCTGGGTGGGAGAAACACATTTCCAAATACTAAACTCAACATACAAAATTCAACAAACCAATTTCATAATACCAAATTTAAAATATTCCTCACAGTAATTATATATCATCAAATGATTATTTTTTTTATAAAATTCACGACTTTCTGACTTACTTCTGGTTACCGATGGGTTTTTGGTTCACTTTGTTCTTTTTGATAAAATGAATTAAATGAATTAAATCTTCTTTTAATAACAACACTCATCCATAAAAAAATATATTTCAAGAAAATATATTTGAACATAGGAAAAAATGTAAATATGATGTTAATTTTGATAATTTCACAATTCTGTGTAAGCATTTTGACAGTTATTGGGAGAGAGTGTCGTGTGAAATTGTTAATTAGGTCACGTTGCCCTAAAATCAATGTTCAATCGGCAGTCTCAACCCGCTTATTGAGAATTTTTTATGGTAGATCCGTCATCTTCAGGTCATCAATTAATAATCAATTCACCGTTATATAAATACAAAATGATGATTGTGTAATCGATTGTATGAAATCATGTTAATCAAAAATTCTCAATAAGCTGCTTGAAAACCAGTTCTTGAAAACATTAAAAACAACATTCATTCATATTTACAATTTACTACAAATTGTTTACACAAATAATGCGAAAAATATAAATCTAGTGTAAAAATTAATGAGATAAAAGTAATTTATATAATAACGTTAATCTTAGTTCTTTCCTCTTGGCTCAAATTATTTTTAATAATGATTCAGTACATCCTTCTTTTTACCTCTGTTTAATAACTTCTTATCAATATCATTTCGTTTTAAACATTGTGGGTGATTTTTTTATTTGACAATTATTGGTTTTAAAAACTTGGTAATATGAGGTTCTTTAGTCACTTACTAAAACTTCATGTAAATCCTTAAAAGCTTCAACATAATTGTTGGGTATTAAAATCTTTAAACTTAAATATTTACTTTTTTAAAACACAAATCTTTAATCTTTAAGCTTTAATCGCTAATCTGACTCCAATTAATCAGCAAGGAATTCCAACATAAATATATTAATTAATGAACGCAAATTCTTTTATAAAACTTTATTTTTCAATAACACAAAATAGCACACTGCTTTATATTGTTCAAATCAATAGTATCAATAAACGTATTCACAAACGGATAATCAATGCGAGTTTATCAGATCCCAGTTTATTAATATCGAAATTATAAATCTTCTAAACGAACGATAAATGTTAGACTCCCAAAGTCAAAGGAACCATCATTCTCCTATACAGGATACTGAGTTCAACTTCAACTTCAGGATAAAAAAAATAAAAAGGAAAGAATTTAAATAAATTTACTCTACACGGAATCTTCTTTTAAAGTTTGTTGTAGGAAATTATTGGTGTGATTATGACTGAATTCGTTGTTGTTTATATACTAGTTTCTTCTAACCTTGAAAATTGGATAGCTAAAACAAATCTCAAAATATTTATAATTTTTCTACAAATTTTATTAAAATAATGTAAATCGAAAATTATTGATTTTTTAAGAGAATTATTTTCAATTACTTTTTTACAAGATTTTTTTTGATTAAAAATTTTAAATAATATTTTGGAATCCAACACAATCATAGATTTCTTAACCTTATCCCACCATGTTTTCCGACCAGAAGAAAGTTACCTACCCCTTAATTTCCATCATTAAAAAATATGAATTTTAATAATTTTACTAAATAAATATAATACATTATACATTGCTCAATTATAATATTTTATTTGCTTAAATAATTTGGTTATTTGTATTTTGAAAAATTTTTGTATTTTCGAAGAATAATTTTTTCCAAAAATGTTTTTATTTCTGAAATTATTTTATTTTATAATTTATTTTAAAAAAAATTGTAAAATAAAATTTTTTTCATAGTTATATTCTTTTCTCTTTCGTTTTATATTTTGTTTTGATTATTTGTAAATTATTCACTTTAAAAAATAATTTATTATTTAATAATATATAAAAATATTTACCCAAGAATATTTTTTTTTCATTTTTAGTTTCATTAAAGTTGCTATTGTTATTAATAATGCAAGAACAATAACAATGGTTGCATATATTAAAGTTACATACGTCTTTGGCTCTAAAGATGAACATAAATATATTAATATAATATAAAGATAATATAACAGTGTCAATAAAATCGTATTCAGTCGTTCATATCTGTATTAAAAGTTATTATTTTGCTAATTATTAGGGTATGTGAGTAAATTTTGTTGCGTGAGAAAATTAGGGTTTTATTGTCGTTGAAGACTCTAATGGAATTTTTGTTTGATGTTTTTAGAAAATCTTTCTTAAATAATTTAAAAAATGATAAATACAGTTGTTGGCTGTGGAGCTGCGAGGGTGGCCCGGTAGCAATTTACTTGACTGAAAAGAGCGCGGCCCGCGCCTCATGAGATTTGACGAACTTACGGGCCTAGATCATCCGTCCCGTTCCGCCTGCTGCGATGTTCTCACCCTCCCTGTCCGGAGCCTCGTGGTTTAACATCGTCTAAGTCCATCCCTGTCAGGGGTGCATCGTTCTCCCCACCCACAAAGATGTGACCCAGACGAACTGTTCCGTCGATCGAAATATTAATACCAAACAAAACGTTTATTTTCATTGATCACAAAAATAGCATAGAATTTCAAATAGATAAATAAATAACAATTTTGATTTTTTATAAATAGTATTTTATTCAATTGTTTTTTCAACCGAGCACCCCAAAAGGAACGAAAAGTATTTTTGATTAGCGTTATTTCATGAAGTCAATTACATCTTCATTATTTTGTATTTATTTACAGGTGAATTATTTATTGATCAGTAACCTGAATACCAGTGGAAATATCTGAAATATATTAAATGAATAAAATTTTTGTATCCTTTTAAATAAACGCTATACAAAAGAAACGTTAAAATAGTACCTATTAAATTACTGATTATTGCTAAATAAAAAGTAAAAATATTAAATAACTATGGTTGATAAGTGAGCCAACTGATTAAATATTAGGTTGTCTTAAAGGTTCCCGATCAATAATGAAAATACAATTCTTTTTCAAATTTCTTTTTGACATTATTTATTTAATATTGGCATATATCGATTTATTTATAGCATTATTTGAACTACGAGATTACAAAGCTTGAAATCCTTGTGTTGCTTTATCACTATTGGAAGAAAGGCTTGACAACACGAGATGCTACCAATGCAATTTGCAAAGTTGAAGGTACATAAACGGTCCGAAAAAAGTAAGTTTTTTTATTTTTTATATGGAACCATTGATTTTTATTTTCGCTTTTGTCGGTCTCTTACGTATGATATGTGGAATGCGCTCTGTCTTAATTGTGTCATCGAATGGATGCTTGCTAATTTATTTATTTGTATTCATTTTATTTTATATATTTTTTGCTTTGTTTTTGTTTGACATATTGTTTTCTTGTGCCTGGTATGTCTTGGGATATGTAAGTAAAGTGAATATAATACAAGGTCGTAAATGTTGCTTGTGATTTAGAGTTGTGATAGAAATCGTGTGGGTACTATTGTAACTTCTAACACCACTGTAAAAATATCGAAATCAGCCTCAATTTTTTTTCTTTTGATCTGTTTCAGAAAGCAAAATTCGTTATTTCTAACTAGCGAAAAAAATAAAAACGATTAATTACAGTAACGATAAACTAAGCTAATCAAACCGTATATTTTTTTCTGAGTTTGATGAACTTAGTCCTAATGGTATCAACATTAACTGATAATTAATAGAAATAATAAACTCGATTATCAAGCAATAAAAACGTTTAATGTTAATAACCTTTACAATAATGTCCCGAGGAACACAATAAATAACTGAAAAATATATGTATAACCGGAATCCACGATTGTCCAAAATATGCATAGACGGGTAATCAAATATTCAATGAAACAAATCTCGCATTTGATAAGGGAAATAATAATCAGTCAACTAGTAAGACTACAAATTCTTGGTAAGTTATTTCATAATTATTTTTTTTATTGATTTCAATTTGAATTCAAAATTTGAATTAAAATATTTATTAATAAATAATAATAACTTTATATCTTTTTTTTCTGTTTTGACTTATTAATCTTTGGCTATCGTTTTTTTCTTTCATTCATTAATTTTGCTCTGCCAATAATTTAGTTTTCTTGGTCTTTTGATTTGCTATAATTTTCTTATTTCTGTTTGTATTTGACCCTTCTGATAACCACAAAATAAAAAACAAATACATAAAATAAAATGAATACAAATAAATAAATAATCATCCATTCGATGACATAATTAAGATAGAAGGCATTCCACATATCATACGTAAAAGATCGACAAAAGCGAAAATATAAATCAACAGTTACATAAAAATAAAAAAAACGTGATCGCCAGACGAAACAATACAGTCCGAAAAAGTTCGGCAATTGATTGCTTCAAGCATCTCAATAAAGGAAACTTTTACTTAAATCACAGTCCTCGTTCTGGGCGACCAACAAAATTGTATAACGATGACTTGCAAGCAGAGTTCGATATGAAGCCTTCATCAAGCACTCGCGATTTGGCATTTAAGCTTGGAGTTGGCAAGTCAAACATACATTGGCATTTGAAGCAGCTCGACTTTGTGCACAAGAAACCGCGTCAAGATCCACACGAACTCACAAAAGCATAGGCCGATAAAAGAGTCCAAATTTGCCGACAAATTATAATAATTATGTTTTTATAAATTTTAAGCCAATTAAAATAAAACAAAACATATTCATTAAAAATATATTTAGAGTTTTCAATAACATGGTCGAAAAGAGAGTAAGAGTAATATTGTAGAACATAGGAAAAAATGTAAATGTGATGTTAATTTTGATAATTTCAAAATTCTGTGTAAGCATTTTGACAATTATTGGGAGAGAGTGTCGTGTCAAACATTGTTAATTAGGTCAGGTTGATCTAAAATCAATGTTCAATCGGCAGTCTCAACCAGCTTATTGAGAATTTTGGATGAGCATGATTTCATGCAATCGATTACATAATCACCATTTTTGTATTTGTTCTTTTTGATTATTTTTCTTAAGTTTAGCATTTATATTATTGATATCAACTTTATTATTTATTGTATTTGTATAATTTATATAACTACTACTATATATATAATTCATATGATCTGGTTCATGCAATTATTATGTGAATGCAGTTCATTATGTGAAGGAACTCCTTCTTACAATAAGACTTCTTGAGAAATTCTTCTTTAAAACCTCAACATATGAGCTAAACACTTCTCAAACATATTTGTAGTAAGTAGCATTATCAAAAAATTGGCATATACAACTTCATAGAAAGATAATTACCTAAAATTTCTTTTTTTGGGTTTTAATGTTTTCACGGTAACAATTGATATGTTGAAAATTTATATTTCCATGTAGTGTGAAAGCTGCATTCCGAGAACATAATTTTGTCCAAAAATATTTCGAAATCAAAATTTTCAAGAAGCATTTACATTTAATCATTTTCGCTAGATTATCTTTTACAAAATGTTTCTGCATGACAATATTATATTATATGTTTAATGAAAAAATACAAATTTTAAAAATTTTGATTTCACAGTCAAAACCAAATTAACAAATTTGGAGAAGGAAAAAGAAGACCTAAAAAAGGAATCAGTAAAAAATGTCAATGGTAAAACTTTGTGAAGTATTAATTTACATTAAAAATAAAATTTCATTTAGACAAAAACGATATAATGCAAAAATTGAAAGACGTTAATGAAGAAAATGAATCTGTAAAGTCAGAGATAAAAAACAAAAATGAAGAAAGTAAAAAAGAAAATTAATATGTAAATTATGAAAAATTAATTAAAATATTTTAGTTGATAAATTGAAAAAACAAACTGAAAAGAGTATACTTTATTTTATGTTTAGAAATATATTTTATTTTATTATTTTTATGGAAAATAAATGATTATTTTAATTTACGAAACTCTTTAATTAATATTTTTTCTTTTTACAGAAGAATCAGAAATGAAAAACTTAATGAACGAAATTGTACAATTAAAGGACGAATTAAAAATGAATATCAATGGTAATCTCTTTAAAATATATTAAAAATATCATAAAAATAAAGTATATACAGTCAGGGGCAAAGGTTTGTGAACGCTTGTTGTTAAATTGTCTTTTGCAACCAACTACAATTATATTGACAAAAGCACACCAAAATAATTTTTTACAATAGTCTGGTGACACTTTTTGAGTCCAAACAGTTTCCACTCCTTTGATCATGTCCTGCAGGGAATATGGATGCATGGCAGCAACCTGTTTCTTCACCTGGTTCCATGCAATCGGATTGAGATCTGGTGAGTTTACTGGCCAAGGACCAAGAATTTGAAAGCTTGACTGCCCTAACCACTCTCGAACAACCTTGAAATTGTGGCAAGGTGCTCCATCATGCTGAAAGAAAGTCGTTCTGTGTAACTCCAATAGTGTAAAAAACAGTATAGAAACAAGCGTTCACAAACCTTTTACATCTGACTATATATATATATATATATATATATATATATATAATATCAATAAAATACCTTTGAATACCCTCAAAATTACCTTATAAACCTTCAAATAAATATTATATTATTATATAATATCAATATCAATATTATATATTTTATAATACATATGCAATAAAAATTCTTGTCTAAAAAGTTTTTTCTATGCATTGAATGAAGACATGTATTACACAATTATTTATAACTAACCTTTATTTACATGACATGTACAGATGTAACAAATATATAACATACGTACAATATATAAAAACAGATCTTTCACAACAAATAATGTCCATGAGGTAGTTTCCGTATTCCATCTTCTATAAAGTGTCGCTGACATCAAATCAGTCAAGGCTTTTTTCCGCAGCACTACTCGGGAGACTTGATGTTCCCTTGCTTTAATTCTTCTCATTGCATATATAATGCTACTTTGTTCCATTAGAATTCTCAGATAATCATTAAATTTAATGTAATTGACGTTGAATCCCCTTGGCCCTCTTTTTGATGTCTTCTGGTTGATCCACCCACTTGAAATTGTCATTAGGCAATGTAGCACTCATTGCTCATCCATATAAATTATTGGCACCCAAGTATGTTATATATAAGAATGAATTGTATGGATCATAATTTTGATCATAATTATGATGGATCATAATTTGCCTCCGTGTACCGATGAATAGACTGACAGATTCCATCTCAGATTCCTTTTTCTAATATGAGCATCATATCATTATCTTTTAGGATTTAGAGCCTTATGTTGTTACATTTAGCATTGCTGCCGAATTTATATATGGTAATGTAAAGAAAAAAAGCTCTCATAGACATCCGTAAGAAGCAGCATATTTGTTAGAAGATATGTGTCACTATATTCCCCAATCGGTACGCCGACTTTACCGCGGCGACTTTACCGCGGACGACTTTACCGCGGCGACTTTACCGCGGACGACTTTACCGCAGGTGACTCTACAGCAGGCGACTTTACCGCGGAAAATTTACAACAGAATTGTCAATAAGTGAAACAATGTCATCTAAAATATGAATAAAAATTTTTAATTATGTTATAATAAAACAATGAATCATACACAGGTTTAATTTTAAAACATAAATGAATAGAAAATTTCAGATCGACATGACATTTAATTATTCTTTTTAATATAAAAAATAAACAAACAACATACGAAAAATTAGTAAATTCCTAATTTAAAAAATTCAAAAAACATTCTAAAACAAATGAATAAAAAATATTGATGTGTAAATAGAAGAAAGATACAAAAACATTAAACTGATATATTAAAATAATGGAATAGTAAATACTTTAATCCAAAAAGTTTACATTATGCGCAACGCCTCTAAGATAATCCAATATTGGTAAATTAATGTATTGCTCAATGACACATTCAATCCTCTCACTTACTTTGGCATAAATTTGCGATGAGAATTGTAGGAATTCTTCTATTCTAAAGAGAATTTTAATGCGCTGTAAAATTAGTTCAACAAAATCTTGATCAGTATGAAATTGATTTATCAAACTATAAACAGTTGGGTGATTGCAAGCGATAGAATTTTGAAACGCACGATGCCAATTTTCTATTGCATTGTTTGTGCTTGGTAGATGAGAAAGATCAAGTAAAACAAAAAAGGCAGTGAAAACATCATCCACAGGAACAAACGCTAAGGCCATTTTTGATTTCAGAATGGTTCTTATTTCATCATTGTTTGAATAGAGATCTGGAATATATTATGTTTCTTTTATATATTCCAAATTGATTGGTTCCGATGAAAAAAAACAGCCTTTAATCCAAGCGATGAAAATAGCCTGCATACGCAACAATCGGATTTCCAGATTTTGAAGTAAAGAATTGAAGATTCATGCTGAAAAAAGTGAGAGAAATTTATAATATTTTAAAGTATATTTTTAAAGGTATATTAACGTAAATGGAAAATTTTATTATAAATATTACTCCGAGTATATTTTAATAAAGTATTATTCGGTAATACAGTAGATTTCGCTTATAGAGAACTTGCTTAAAGAGAATGAAATCGGTTAAAGAGAACTTTTTGAAAAATAAACTTAGCGAAAAATAACTGAGTTTATTTTTAAAAAATAAATATGTTGATTAGTAAAGTTTTTTTGATATTTTTTTAAAAATTATCCTTATAAAAAGTATCTGTTAAAGAGAAATATCGGTTATAGAGAACATTTTTTCAAGTCCCAAAAATATTCTCTTTAAGCGGTATCTACTGTAATGGCAAAAAAATATATAACAATTAAAAATTTTAAGAAAATTGAATTTATTTAATTATTTAATATTATAAATTTTTAATATTTTTTTCTAAAAAATCCGCGTTAAAGTCGCCTGCTGTAAAGTCACCTGCGATAAAGTCGCCCGCGGTAAAGTCTTGCGCGGTAAAGTCGCCGCGGTAAAGTCGCCTCACCTCCCCAATCGTTTGGCATTTGAAAGCCTACGAGACATTTTGAGCATGTTGATAATCAGCATCACTTATGTCATTGTCATTAAGCTTATTATAAAATGCCTCTTTAACTGGTAATGTTGTTTCATTCAAAGATCTCAAGCGATAGTCATAGGGGAAAACTCCTTTCTTTTTAACCAAGTCAAATGTGTTTTTGAAGAACTTTTTAGTTTCTTTAAGTTCATCTGCTGGAAGATTCTTGACAAGGCTGTACAGCAATGATGACATGAACTGGAAACTATCGATGAATCGGAGTTTCATTATTCCCACATGCTTGGTAAATGTGATGTATTTCTCTTCACTGTTTGGAATAACATCTATGTTCCCTTCCATTTATTCTATTTCTAGCAAATTTGAATTTCTTTTTGAATTTTTTAAAAATCAGACGAATTTTATTATTAAAAAATTTGATGAACACACAATCATCTAAAATAAAGTAGTCGGCTTTTCTAATACCGTCCTTTCTTCGGGGAAACCTGTAGATTAGATGGAACAGATATAATTGTAATATTAATTTAAATAATATATTATATATTCCCCTATTGTTATTTTAATATACAAATTGGCTTATTTTTATGTCTTTCTTTTCACAGAGGGTTTAGAAATAACAAAGTTAAAGAATGAAAATGAAAAACTAACAAAGGAATTGCAAACAAATCTGGATGGTTATATCTTTGAAATATTTTAAAAATTAAAAAAATTGTTTTAGACAAAAAAGATTCAATGGAAAAATTAAAAGAAGTTAACCAAGTAAATGAAACTTTTAAATCAAAAATAAAGAATCAAAATGAGGAAAGTAAGAAATAAAAATTTACGGGAAATTATGAATAATTAATTGAATTATTGTAGTTGACAAATTGAAAACACAATCTGAAAAAAGTTTATTTTATATTATTTTTTATTTAAAAAATATTTTTTCTTAAAATTAATTTCATCAAATATGAATTCTTATTTTAAAACACAAAATATTTTATTTTTGATATTTTATGTTTTTTAAGACGAATCAGAAAAGACAAAGTTAAAGAACGAAATTGTTAAATTAAAGGATGAATTAAAAATAAATGCCAATAGTAATATCTGTTATAAAAATATAAGAAATGTTAAAATTTCGGTCTAGAAGAAAAAGAATCAATGCAAAAATTGAAGGAAAATGAATCTTTAATTTTAACAAAACAGAATCAAGATGAGGAAAGTAAGAAATGATATTTAATATTGAAATTATGAATAATTAATTAAATTATTTTAGTTGAAAAATTGAAGAAAGAAACTGAAAAAAGTATGCTTTGTTTTATATAATTTTTTACTGGTTTTCGAAATTGGGTCACATCACTGTGAATCATATATCAAACAGATGATTGAACAGATCAAACATCGGTGATCAAACTAAACACTGATAGAAATACATTAGCATAAATTGATATCTGTATTTATGATAAACTACATTATATCGGGTGTTCCAAAAGTTTTAGGAGAAGATTATTTTGAAGACATATCTGACAAAATAAAAAAAATGCAAAGTTAATGGTACATTTGTAACTGCCAACATACAGAGTATTCTGAATGGGATCACATTTGCAGTGGCTTTCTCTCCAAACCGGTCATACGCTACATGAGATGCTCTTTTCATCATGTGCTGTGGTATTTCTTTAATGATGCACTCCATCTTGTCTCGGAACTCAGCAATGGTAGCTGGCCTAGTGCGTTACATATGCTTCTTCAGGCAGCCCCTGAGGAAGTAATCACACACAGTTATTTCAAGTCAATAGGGGGCCACTCCATTGCATCATCTCTATCGATACACCGTTGAGGAAACCTTTGGTCAAGCGAGCTGCGTACTGAGGATCAGTAATGGGCAGGAGCCCTGTTATGTGAGAAGGTAAGCATCTTGTATCTCGCATAATCCACACAGTTGTTTGTAGCAGGTGTAGATATGCATCAGCATTGACTGGACAATCAAAGAAGTCATTCCCAAAACATTCGTTACTCCACACCACACCAATATTCCCTAGCGATAGTTTAGAATTTGATCTGACCGCCTGGATTCTTTGTACCCCACCGAACATTGTTAAGTCGTGACACTGGTCTGGATATGCAAAACAAAGATTTTTCTGTCCACATTATGTTGTCAATTAAGTAAGGGTCGGCGTTCAATCTCTCCACAATCGTTTTGAAAAATTCTTCTATCCTATCACATAAATGTTTAACATTTGTAATGAAAAATTGGGAATTATTAGAATTTTTATAGAACAAAAATTTAATAATAATTGGTACTCTTTTACAGAGTTGATCACAACATCATATTCTGAGTATTAAGTTTGTCTATTAAATGTTGAAATACTAATTAATTCAGGTTATAAATTATGCAAATTTTTAAATTTTAATTTTTAAAAATACTTTTATTCGACTACTTGAAGTTGAGAAATAAATTTATGTAGTTTTAGAGTGACAAACAATTTTATCATTCAAAAACAACTATTTATTCGTCAGTTAAAATAAATGATTCAACTTCTAAGTGATCAGAAACACAAAATAAAATTCAAAATACAAATCAAAATATTTTTAAAGATAAATAAAGTGGTTGGGTTCGTGATCAAAGATAGAGTTCATAAACCAAAATATTTATTACTATAACAATTAACTATTTTCCATATAAATTTATGAAGAACGATGTTTTCTTATTTCGCACAAACCAGATGTCAAATTTACTAAATATAAATATCAATATTTAATTAATATCAAATTTTAATTAAATTATAAATATTTATGCGTTATTTATCACAAGTTTTAATTTTATAAATTTGCGACTTCATTATCGATTTTCTTAAATTAAAACGCTAAATAGTTTTACTAATTTATCTTAATCACCATTTAAAATATTCTG
>MQRK01254240.1:0-10936 GCA_001938485.1 Girardia tigrina
AAATAATATCAGCATTAGTGAAATTAGTCCACTAACGAAATTAATTCTTTAGCGAAATTAAATTATTTCTTCTACTACCTTTTTCTACAATTTTACTTTCATTTTTTACAATTTTTAATGTTTTTTTCTTTAGCGAAATTAATTCTTTAGTGAAATTAGTTCTTTAGCGAAATTAATTCTTTAGCGAAATTAGTTCCGTACCCCACCTGAACATGACGACTAATCCGTCAAAATATATTGTCTCTAAATATATCTTGAAATGTATGACTTTTGTTATTAATAAAAGACTTTTATTCGGATATAAATGTATCATGAAAAAAGTTGTTCTATATATTAATATTAGAGTTTTAAACGAGATAAGAAAAGTTAAAGCATTCAAAGCTTTAAATCAAGTTTGAAAAAATAAAATTTATGAAAATGAAAGTTATAATTAAAGTCTTTTTTAATATACTTTAATTATAACTTTCATTTTCATAAATTTTATTTTTTCAAACTTGATTTAAAATTTTGAAAGCTTTAACTTTTCTTATCTCGTTTAAAACTCTAATATTAATATATAAAACAATTTAAATAAACGTTTTTTTATTGAATATATTTACAAATAAATTTTTATATAAAATACACAAATAACTTTGATTCTATTGGTCCAATCTGTGTAAATTATATCATTTTATTTATTCTGATTTCATTTGAAGTCCGATTTTTATTTCAGCGTACGGATTAACTTATATGAGGTTATTTAATTTACTTTTTAATAAAATATTCTCATTAATAAAACTTCCTGGAAATTATTAGATATTTTAGTTAAAATAGGTCAAATTTTATTGCTGTATTATTTAATTAAAAAGTTAATATGAATTTTTTTAATTATTTTATTTTTCCAGAACTATTTCTTGAATTTAAATTTCTTTATAAAATATATAATTAACTAAGTCAAATCTTGGCGAAAAATGTAATAAACCTTTCGCTACCGGTAAAGGTTTTCTGTGTTAGACTTTTTTTCGGATTAATTGATCAGAATAAATAATTTGCATAAAAAACGATGGACATATCTATTTTATTATTTTCAAATTAAACCAAACCTTCTTTACCGTAATTTGGACATAATGTCTTTGTTTTTCATTTCTAAGTTTTCACTATCATCATCGCATTAATTCAGAAAAAACCGGGAACTAAAAAGTTAAACTTTGTTTTATTTTAGCATTAAAATGATTTGTCATAAATTAAATTAGTATCATACACAAATAAATAAATTATCCATTTTCCATTTGTAATTCAAGAATTCAATTATTCTAGTTATACATTCATTTGTATTTCTTATTAAATTTTGTGACAAATGTCAACTTAATTGAAAAATTAGTCAATTTGTTTCTATTCCTGATAAAAAATATTATTAATATTTTAAAAAAATATTTGGTTTAAAAAATTTCGAAAATTGTTAGTTTTAAAATTTTTTTATGAAATAAACCATTTTTAAAAGTTGCCTAAGTCCATTTATCCATTACTTGTATGTATAACTTCAAGTTATTGTTCAATAAAATCTTTCGGGTTACTTATATTCTAAGTAGGGCTGGGCGTACACTTATTTTATAGAACCGGTGCACCGGAGGAAATTTTGGTAAAGCATCGGTGCCAGTGTTTCTTTCAGCCTAACGGTTTTTGGGGGGGCGACCTCGTTTTCTAGGGGATGTTATAATTTAATTGTTTTTTTATCGATTACATGTGTTGGTATTGCAACTATATAATTAACCTTGATATACAATAAGCAAATCAACGTGAACACCAAGGGTAAAAGATTTATTATTAACTAATGCACAATATAGTATTAACCCATAAAATGGATACGGATTCGCCTCTCCTTTTGTCTATGCCAAGTACGACGAATTTCTCATACTTCCTCATCAGAAAGTGTATCCTTTCCCTCTATGGAAATGAGCATACACGCTTCTAGATTTGAGAGAGGGAGTCGCAGTTTAAGTCGAGTTTCGATTCGGTTCATTGTACTAAAGGACCTCTCGACAGAAGGTGTAGCCAAGAACAGAGAAGAATAATGGAAGCTAATATTGAAAGATTTGGAAAGATGCCGCTTAGCACCCCGCTCGTGTTGACAAGAGAACGAAGAACTTCACCAAGGATGGTACTTTTTCTTTCTTTTAGAGAATGGCTATGTGATTCGTTAAACTGAATACGATAAACTCTTCAATCACATCCACAATAATATTTTCAAGGAATGGGTGACTCTTATGAGTTGTTCGCAATTGAGCATGAGAATTTGGAACATCTCTAGAATTTTGGCGTGGATCAAAGATAGATGTAGCTCTGCACATGGCCATCAACTTATCAGAAAATCTAGAATCCATGCTGTCAAGTAAACATTCAAAAAATGGATTAATCACTTTGGTGAGTAATCTGTCTTCCTCTGCATTGTTGTCTTCAACAAGTGCTAATGAATGCGATTGAAGGAAGAGAGTGAAAGCATCTTCATAAAGAGGTTGATCTCTTATTTCAGTCAGAGTTAAACGTGTAGTAGCAACAATTTCATGCATAGTGGCAAGTGTATCTGTCGTAGTTTGAAGCTGCTTTGCCAAGATTGAGAGAGGCTGAAGAATTCTTTTCATGGCATATAGAATTATAATTCCTTTGTGAGTTTGAAGTGTCAGTAGAAGGCCATCAACCTCTGAGGATAAATCATCACTGTTGGCATGAATTTCTTGCAGAGTAACTATGATAGCATGCAGACACTTTGTTGTTGCTGAAACAAATTGATAGTGTGATGTTCATCTTCTTTCTCCTACTCGTATGAGTTCTACTTGTGGGCCATCTAGGATCACTTGTACAGCCTTGAATTTATGTTAGTTTTTGGGACAGTTATAAAGTAGCTGCCAAAAACTATTAAAAACAGAGAACATATTCTTTGTGTCCCTGTATTTATTTGCTACTTAGACACACATAAGCTGCAACAGATGACTTCGAAAATGAATATAGACTGCATCTTTAGTGTGGTATTTGATCATTTGTGATTGTGTTCCATTTTGCTTACCCGAAATTTTGTTGGCTCCATCAAAGGACAGCCACTTTACATGCAGGCATTGAACTTCAAGATTTCCCAATGCGAGCAGAATCTCTTCTTTTATTGTAATTTCCTCTGTATTTTCCAACTCCTTAAAAATTATAAAGATTTCTTTTGGTTCACCATTAAGGTCAAGATAACGAAGACAAACTGACAGAGTAGTTCTTCCTTGCAGATCAGTTGCCTCATCAACCATGACAGACAGATATGGCACACCAATATTCAATGGTTTCAGTTGGTTTTTTAAAGAGACTTGCATGTATTCTTTGAAAGCAACAAGAAACGCACAAGGAATTTTTTTGGACATATAAATAGCATTTTGATGACGGAGCTCCTGCCATTGCTTCATGCGCCCACTACCATCTAACTCAGTACACAGATCCAGTAGTCTACCATACTTAGTGGTGTGCGGTATTTCCTCTTTAACAAGTCAATATGCTACCTTTAAATCGTCTACTTGATGATCTTGATTCTCTTGCATTACTGATTCACTTGCTATGTGCAATTGATTGAAAATAGTTCCATTATCTTGTGAGTCTTCTTTGGCTACATGGAAGAGTTTTTCTTAAGGATGCGCCTCTGATTTGGCATGTATCAGTAGTTTATTGTTTTTGGAACAACATTTTGTAGCCTTCTTTAAATTAGTAAAGGGTTGGCTGATAAAAGTTCCGTTAGAGAGGCCGCTCTTTATAATATTCTTTACAAAATTTTTACTGTTTAATTTTACTATACGATAAAATTTCAGTATGTTAATTTGTTAACGAGCGTTTTATGGACAATTTGTAGTGACAATGAGAACCGTGATGCTTGATTGTTGTTTCTCTCGAAGATTCATAATTAATTGTAGGTATTTTACTTGTAGAATATTTTACTTTTCAAGACGTTAGTTGAAAGCCAACTACAAATTTCTTCATTAAAATATGAACAAACTTACCCATACAGCATAAATAAAGTTTAATCATTTGGAAAAAGTATCACTGGTGACTAACATCATCAATTAAAAATATAACATATATCTCTAAAACATATTTCCTCTCATATTCTTAAAATTTTCTTCAAAACTTTATTTAATAAGCAACGTTTAATTTTTGAAAGTTGTTTTTTGTCTGAATGGTAAGAATGTATATTAAATTCCTCATTTAATCTGCGTCTTACTTGCCGCATTGAAACTTGATCAAAAAGTATTTTGCAAATTACTTTACATCAAATTAAAATTAATAAATGAAATATTTTATCTTTGGAATACTTATATCATTAGTTGTTTTATTTTTCATGATTTACAAGAATATCTACTTATTAAGAATGCCAAGTTTGATTTAATACTTTGAAATAACGTAATATAACTTAATTATGTGATATAATGTTGATAATTCATTAATTTGTTTGAATTACTCAAGACTTTTATTAAGAAAAGGATGTCTTGCAAAGATAGGATCAAAGAACTATCTTCTTACGTTTAATGGTCCATTTACTTTGAAGTGTTTTTTAAATATGCATGACAATTTGTAAGACATTAATTTCATTAAAAGACTAAAAGACGAAATGAATTTGTCAGACAAGAGATAAAATAGTTAATTAATGAGAAGACTTTCAAACCAAACATAATATTCTTCAAGCGCAAAAATATTTTTTTACTATTGCCGTAATTTTTTTGTATAATTTTGGAAGTATAAAATCAAAAGTTCTATTCAGAATAACGTGGTAAGTGATTATATTTTTTGTATAAGGTAACTGTAATACCCATTACATAACATTAATATTGATATTAAAATTTACACATAACAATATAGTTTTCTCCAGTCCATGATAAAGAACTTTACTTCAAGCAACCGGTTTTCCCAGGTGAAAACCTTTACATTTACATATATAATTATATCAGAATAATAATATAATTGTGAGGGGAAATTCGGTATGTTGTAAGTTTGTTGTTTGTATACTGTTTAGATTGGTGATTCTCCTACTCAGATGGAATTGATATGCTATAGATTAATTATTTAAATCTAATGAAATTAATTTAATGAGATTAATGTTTAAATACTAATTAATTAAAACTTTTATAATTATAAATTTTAATAATATTTTTAGTAAACAATTTTAACTTATTAAATTTGATATAATTTAAAAATTATTGTTTATTTTAAAAATTACTTAATGCATTTTTATCCAATTAAATTTTGAGAAATTAAAAGTTAATATCATTCTTATCTCCTTAATTAATTTAAGGATTTGAATACATCTACAAAGACATATTAATAAAGTACGATACTTCCCGCAAAAGTGCTATTGCGAATGATTCTGTTTGTGTTGTAAATAAATGTTCCTACGGAAATTATGATGCTGCTTATAATAATAATAATAATAAATAAAATAAATCAATAAAAAATAATAATCCAAAATAAAAGCGGTAATATGGAATTAAATTAGGTAACAACATATATTGGTACTAATCGCAAAACTTACCTTGGTGAATTACAATTTCTATTTAACTGAAAAAGTTTTTACCTTAAAAATATGACTCAGTAATTTTTACATCCGCTATTTAAGAAAATTCCTAAAAAATCCGATACCTATCTAATTGAACTCAGGAATAAAATAATCAACTCAAATACAAAAAATCCCACCTTTCATCTTCCAGATTATTTCTATTGGCTTCCGATATATATTCGATAGAAAGCTGTACAACAGAGGTGGGCACATTTACCCTGTTTTATGGTTATATGGTGACACCTTAGTAGATTTTAAAAGACAAAATTTTACCCCGAAAGCACCTTAGTAAACAGTGTAACTTTAGTTAAAAGTAAAACGAAACAAAAATTAAAAAAAATTACCATCTTTTTCAATTATATTTTTTAATCATCATAATCTTCATCTTCGCTACCAAAATTATTTTCATCCAACAAAATATCAATGAGCTGCTCACGAATACCTTGATCTTCATCTACCTCATCTTTAGATTTTTCAGATTCCTCATCGCTTTCCTCAATAACCACATCTTCAACGTCTTCGTGTTCATTCGAATAAAAATTGATTGTGGTCTTCTTGAAGCCATTTTTGATGGCAGAAACTGGAACTGAATCCTACGACTCTGATATCCATTGACAAATCTCTCTTCAAATTTCCAGATTTCGTATATTGCTTATAACCATTAATCATCAAATTTTCCAAATAACTACGTAAATGAGCTTTAAATGATTTATTGACACTGATATCCAAATCTTGTAATTTTTTCGTTAATCCACCTGGAATCATGGCTATTAAGGTTCCATTTGGAACAAATTTCGATTTGACTTAAGAAGTTTGATGTCCAGGAGCATAATCTAGCATAAGAAGTAATATTGGATTAAAAATTGCCATTCTTCTTCTCAACCATACTTTTTCAAACCACAGAAGAGTTTCACTGGATGTCATGCAAGATTTTTCATTACCTGATACGATAAAATTTTGTAAAAACGATCTTTTTGGTATTGTTTTGCGGCGGAAAATGACAAATGCGGGCAATTTATAGCCATCAGCAGTAATACATAAGACGACTGTAAATCGAGATTTTTCAGCACCAATTGTTGCGAAGCGAACATCAGAAGAACCTTTTTGGTCAACAGTAAATTTTGATGGCATATCAAACATATAGTAAGATGGCACCTTAGAAGAAAGTGGTACCTAAGAAAAAAAACATAAAATTTCAGGTCCAAGAAAAATTTAATAAGGTGGCACTTAAGCAAGCAGTGGTACTTTTAACCATAAAACAGGGTAAACGTTGTATGATCAACTAAAATTTTTATTAATTAACTGCGATCGACTAAAAATTTTAATATTTAACTGCGATCGACTCTTTCAGAAATAAGAAAACATAACACAGTATGTTTATTAATTTATTTTAAAATTACATAGTTATTGTACAAGGGAAGTGTAATTAATTTTGGATGTCATGGTATTACAATTCATCGCAGTCTTGTAAAGTTAGGTTTTTATCCACTGATACACAGTCAGATAGATGTCATCAAGTGGTTATTAGTCAGATTTGTGAAATGAAAATAATTTTGCGATTTGATTCTTTTCATTTGCAAAAATGCTGTTTCGCATAAATAAGCGGAACCAAAGCATCTAAATATTCTTGAAGCTAGTGATCTCAATAATGGAGTTTTTCTTAGCTGATACAAACTTCCAAAAAAAATCATTTGCACGTGATTTCAAAATTTTATCTGATATGAGCTACATTTGATAAAATATCCTCGATATTATATTCTCCACATGGAAAGGAAATAAATTCAAAAATAGTTTGAAAACGACTAAGATTTGAAAATCGTCTCTCAGATTCTAAATAATTATTGTCTATTTTAGAACAAAATGTTTTGATGTTGCGTTGACAAGCAAGTTTAATCTGATTTTCTAAATATAGAAAATTCTTAAAGTTATTAAATTTATCTGAAAAAACGTCTGCGATCTACAATCAAATAGCTTGCTATCGAACGTTTGCCCACCTCTGCTGTACAATCTAAGAAGGTAATTGTAAATTAATTATTGAATTAAACTATTATTTGATCTTTTTTATTTTACTGTGATCTATTAGAGAACATTTTTTTCTACTTTCTCTTTGTTTTTTTAATCAATATTCTAAATTCAAATAACTCATTTATTTTTATATATTAAATTAGTTTCGAAACCTCAAAGGCATTCATTTCCCCTTTTATTTTTGTTTAAAATAATAAATAATTCTGGCACAACTACAAAACAAGCATATTCACGAATTTCAAAAAAAGAAAATCAATGATAACTCGAAAAGAACACTTTTCTCAATTGGGAATTATGGTAAAACAATATGTAATTAATGGATAAATTACAATAGTTTCTTGTCCAATTGTTTATATCAGTTTTCTCAATCTATGAACATATTTGCCAACACTGATTCATAAATAAATATATGAACTTCTAATCCTCTATCAATTTAGTTTCGAGATTTAATTATTAAGTTTTTAAACTTCAAAAACCAAACATATTATATAAATCGATTACATTTCCAGTTTTTAAAGTAAAAGCTCTTCTGTATAATTATTTTATAAACAGAGCCTCAATTTTATTAACAAACTGTATTTGTTAATATTCGAAAATAAAAGTTAATAAAAGTGTAATAAAACATAAATTCATGAGATCATACAAAGAAAATTTCAAAATCGAGTACTAATAATCGAGTCAATGTTTGGCTGGCATTATTTAAACAGTTTTGCAATCTTAATTTAGGATCTGAAATCCTCGAAGTTATTTACTATTTTGTTAAAAATGTAATTTTCAATTAAATTTAAAATTTTTTAGAAATATTTTTTTACAATAAGGGTTAAAATAATTCAGGAAAATATTTAAAAAAGAAATTATAAGAACCAATGAATAACGAAATTCATCCATTAAAAAATATATTTATTGTCGATATTTTGACGGATCAACCGACATCATCAGGTCGCCTGTGTATAAATACTAAAAAAAGATGATTATGTAATCGATTACATGAAATAGATTTCAAGAACTAATTGTCCTCATTCCAAAGACATAGTTTAACGTAACAAAAGTTTTTTTAAAAATATCAAAACATTAAAAATTACTTATCGTTTCCATCACGAACATTAATTTATATGATAATTATGTAAAGTTTAATTTGTTGAATTTGCCAAAAAAAATCTATGATAATATTTCAATTTCCCTTCATTATTTTGATTGAGTTTGATTTGTATTATTGATTTATTTGTTCTTGTTACTAGTAGAACAAGGAAAATTACTTTTTATTTTCAAAAAAAATAAAATTGTGAATCCTAAATCAAACAATTTCCTGTCATAGTGTTTAAAGATATTATATTAAATATTTGAAATTATATATTTATTGAAAGTTGCGATCTGAAAATTTACTATTTGTAGCAATCATCAATTTCGGAAAAGGTTATTTTTAGGTTTGAAATCATTAATTGAAGTCATAACACGTAAAAATATATTTCTATAACAATAACAATTTTTCGAGGAACTATTTTCTTATTTTGTACGAATCAGAAATATTTTTTTTTCTAATATTTTATAATCGTCATAAATTTATGTAAATATTTTTCTTTTAAAAACTTTATCTAAACTTATTAATTTTAGTGTTATTAAATTCTTATTTTTTTATTAAAATCTTATCATAAATTATATAATTCAAATCCTTTATATTGTTATTAATTTTATTAATTTTAAATTCTTATTTCTTATTAAAAAGTTATTTTATGTTTATTTAAATTTAAAAATCTATCTTATAACTAGAACAAATCAAAAGTTGCAATTAAAAAACATTAATAATTGTGCGTAAAGTTGCACTCAAGTAGCATTAACAATCACTAAAGTTATAATTAAAGTTGCAGTAAAAAAATCATAAATATAAATATTAAAATATATTTTAGAGTAAAATATCATTCATTGCACATAAAAAATAACTCTTTATGTTTTCCGATTTAAAATTCCTTTCTAAAAAAATCAATTGTTATTAGTAATAACTATTATTACTAATAACAATCAAAATGCTTAAACCGAATCTTGAAATTATCAATATGAATATCATATTTACATTTTTCCTATGTTATTTAATATTACTCGTACCCTCTTTTCGACCATGGTCTTGATTTCGCTTGCAGAGATAATGGGCAGTTTCTCCAATGTATATGGCCATTACATTTATATTCATAAACAATATAAGAACAAAGTGTTAAAGGTGTAATAGATTTATTACTGAACATACCTAGAATTTTATGAGATCGTGATACTATTTTCAAATTCAATTCATACTTAATTGTTTTTGACTATCCTTTAATCCATAAAAACAAGATGTATCAAGCACTATAAATAAAAGCACATTTTAATGTCTCAAGCCTTTTAGTAAAGTTTACGCACCTTAGTAGTTTATAGGGCCGTTTTCAAGAGATGACTACCTAATAGCTTTTTAGACTAGTTTATTGGGATTTTTATTAGCGTGATTTCATGCAATCGAATACGTAAGCATTATTTTTGCATTTATATACAAGTGAATTAAATTATCTATCAGTGACTCGTCGAAATATATTGTATTGAAATATATTTTTAATGGATAAATCTTGGTTTTTTTTTAAAAAATTTAAGCATATATATATATATAGCGAATAAAATAACATATTTTATAATTGTCATTAATTAGTTGAAATATTTACTTACATTTATACTACAAATCAGGAAATTTTAAAATTGAAAGAATAACAATTCTTAATTATTTGATATTCATGAAATATAAATTATTTTTAGAATTAAACAAAAATTAAATGAGTGGTTTTAATTTTATAGAAACTGAATTTAAAATTTAATTTCTTTATCTCAAAATATTATCGAATAATATATTTATATTAAAAGTTCGTGATTTAATTGAAAACTGTCAACAAAATTAAAATAATTTTCAAATTATCTTATTAAAATCAGACGCCATTTTTAAAAGTATATCTCTAACTAATTCCAGCAGAATACACATCATCTTTTAGACTACATTATAGAGGTTTTAATTCCAATTAATATATTTATATTTTAAATTGAGATTTTATCATTATAAATTTAGTTTTTGCTATTTTGATTTGAAATTTCTGTTTTGACTGCTTTTTGATTTTTGAGCTGCATTTCATTTTCAATTTTATCCATTGAATTTTGACTAAATTTTGCAAATTTTATTTTCATTTTAAGAAAATATGTTATTATGTTGTTATTGTTTTTAGTATATTTTACATTTTTGTGTGCTTTATATCATCTAATAATTATAATCATGAAATAAAATATTTAAATATTCATATATATATATATATATATATATATATATATATGTATAAATAAATATATTTT